>VXBZ01009615.1:72685-83080 GCA_013399135.1 Heliornis fulica | reverse complement strand
CTGGTGAGACCACACCTGGAGTATTGTGTCCAGTTCTGGGCCCCTCAGTTCAGGAAGGACATACAACTCCTTGAAAGAGTCCAATGCAGGGCCACCAAGATGATGAAGGGAGTGGAACATCTTCCTTCTGAGGACAGGCTGAGGGAGCTGGGTCTCTTGAGCTTGGAGGAGACTGAGGGGTGACCTCATTAATGTCTATCAATATGTAAAGGGTGAGTGTCAGGAGGATGGATCCAGGCTCTTCTCAGTGATGGCCAGTGATAGGACAAGAGGCAATGGGTCCATGCTGGCGCGTAAGAAGTGTTCCATATAAATGTAAGGAGAAACTCTTTCCCTGTGAAGGTCAGGGAGCCCTGGAACAGGCTGCCCAGAGAGGTTGTGGAGTCTCCTTCTCTGGAGACATTTCAGACCAATCTGGACACATTCCTGTGTGATTTAATCTAGGTGCTCCTGCTTGGGCAGGGAGTTGGTCTATAGAAAGATCCTCAAAACTGACAGCAACCTATAGCAGCAATTTAATATACAACAGAAATCATGTTGCACCAAAATACAAGCGGTGGGTTTTTTGCAATCAGAAAGATAAATTCATACCTAAGGCACATTAGATTACAGACATATGAAAGTAGAAATGGAGGAAGGAAAGGAAGTAACATTTCCAGACAAGTGGCCACAAAGAAGCATTTCTGTTGAGTCTCAAAGCTACATCTTCAAAATAATATTTGCCTCTACAACAGCAGCAAGTCTACTTCTTAAATAAACACAATAAAACTCATTTTTGCTAAGTCAATCATCATGCTTACCAGGCCAGATAGACACACAACCCATCTTCCAAGCTGCCAGTTTTTAGCTCTCAGGCTCCAGGAGGGCATTTCTAGTCATCAGTTCCCTTAGAGAAGGTTACCCTACTTGAGCACTGCCTACAGATAATAGCCACCAGCCCTCAGGTGTGCAGAGCACAGACTGGTTTAGGTTGGAGGGATCTCTAAGGTCATCTAGTTCCAACCCCCTGCCATGGACAGGGACACCCTCTGCTAGACCTGGCTGCCCAAAACTCCATCCAAGCATTGCCAGGGAGGGGGCATCCATAACTGACTAATTTCTAAGACAGAAAACACATTTCATCTCTGCTTAAAGCATTGTAACCTGCTTATGTAGGTTCAAATCTCCTTTAGTTTTGCTCTTGGCCCTCAGCAAAGCTCATCTGAACAGAGGACCAAATTCCTGCACATGACATTCACAAGTGTTAATGTAGACACTCCTTATATCAACTACATAAAACACTTGAGCTGTATGTCTCGAGCTTAGCCCCATTCCTCCATAAAAGCTAGCAAAGGGCTGCAGTAAGAGGAGATAAACAGGTGCCAATAACAAATTTTCATGCTTCACTAGCTAGTTCCCTGCCCCTCGGAGAGAGCAGCCTTCCCCTTCAAGTACAACCTCAGAGAAACCTAGGGGAGGAACAGTAACAGTGTAGGTAGACACACAGATGTGTTTTGCATTTAAAAAAAAAGTCATGGCAGAGAACAGTGTTTTCAGATTCCTGTTAAGCATTAAAAATTACAAAGAACACAATACATTCAAGTAGGGTTTGGGGTTTTTTTTCCTTTAAGGAAAGGTGCTGAATCTGCTGGAACAGGGAACAGTGAGGCACAACAGAAATCTGAACTGTGTGTATTGAAATGACTGAAAGTATAAAAGGAACTGAGGCACAATACAAGTACAGTATCATTACCACAGAGCAAGAGTGCTCAAGAGCAGGCTGGAAGAAAGTCAGCTTTGTTCCAGGAAAGCTTGCAGGCTGAAGAGTCGAAAGGACAAAAGCTTTGGAGAAACAAAGTCATTTTGGCTTGTAACTGAGCTTATCAACTGGACCAGGGCATTTCAGAAGAGAATGCAACCTGGTATTAAAAGGAAAAAAAAAAGAATTGACAAGGTAAATTATACTGTTTTGTTCTCAGAGCACTGATGTGTTTCAAAGAGTGAAACTATGCAGCATTCACAGTCTGTTAACCCACATATGCTACAGAGTCAACCCCATGACAGATTTCTAAGAACAGTGATCCACTGCCAAAATGGTATTTCTAAAAGTTTTTCTCAAGTCTTTGGTGACCTGGCAGCATGCTCCTTCCACCTGCTTAAAAAAATTAAGTCCCACCATCTTACAAAGAAGCATTTTATAAGCAATCCTATTTTCATTTAAATATGCTACAAGTTTCCTTATCAAATACATTTTTTGTTCCTTCATATCTACATTCAAATAATAATATTTTTCAAAGCATGGAACTCCAATGACTGACAAAATCACAGATTAAGACAAATAAGCAAAAAAGAAGGTGCTCACCCTCTGCTTGGGAAGAGAGCCCAACTTCTGACATTTGACAGACCACAGTCTAATTTTTCTTAAGGCTGCAATGTCACAAGCACAACACATGCTTCAGACTCCTCCCTGTGAATTTATTCATTATTTCTAAGATCACATGCATCAAACTAATAGAGGAAACAGAAACATTTCAAAGCTAAGAATCACTCACCAGCAACAGTGGCTGAGAACCTACTCCTGGGCACCACGCAGTAGAAGGTCCTCCACAGCCCAGGTCTGACACACAGTCCTGCTCAGCTGCATCCTGGATAACTGAATTCTCCTTGCCAAATTAAACATTTTTTCCCCCTCTTCAAGGACACAGAGTCCCAACCTGCCAGGTGTATATACAAAGGTAGGAGAGAACTAATGGAAGCTGTAACAACCAGATCTATTGAGAGGCTCAGCCTTCTCTCTGACCTACCTAATGAGCTGATAACCCTCACCTGCCTAGTCCTCTCAGGGGACAACAGGACAGGACAAAGGTGTGAGCAGTAGTAAAAACCACAATCTGTTTAATACCACTGTGATTTGTCATCTCTGTAGATTATTCTTCCTTCCTACTGCTCCTTTCCCACAAAGCACAGCCCTGGCATGAATGATTTACAAGAACCTCTGATTTGGCCTTGGCCTGTGATGGCCACATTGCTTCTAAAGGACTGGATGTTTTCTCTCTATTTTTATCCTGAAAGATGAGCAAACACACAGGAGGGGAAAGAACAAGGGGAGGAAACAAAACCAGAGCAGGAGTAGAAAGCGTTCATGAAGAACAGAGTGATCCCACCGCTCCATCCATAGCTGCCAGCAGGTATGGAAAAATGACAACGTGACATTGAGGTTCTCTGATGAAAATTGCCACAATTGTCTGTTCAGAAAAGGAACTTCAGAACAGCATAAAGCCAACCACAGGCTTCCCCTTCCAGAATCTTCTTTCTCAGTGAGGTACCCAACCATGCACTTCAGCTAGCAGGCATACACCTATCACACAAGTACAACACAGGGCATTTTTAGCTGCAGCCACCATAGCTGCCCTCTCTTCCACCACAGTTACACCCAGAGGGCACAACCTCCCCAGGAGCTGCTGGGATGGAGCACACGTGCCTAAATCAACTCCCTGCAGAATGTGATGGCTTAGTTTCAACTTGGCAAAGAAGATTGGTTTGACTTAGCAACAAGACAGATTTTGGGTGCTGATTAATCCTGAGAACTACAGTGGGTGGCTGCAACCACCAGCAGAGAGATGTAAACTTCCCTGAGCAGCACTTTCTTAATCTATTCTGCCAATATGTGCCCAAGGTCATCTGATCATGTATTTTACACTCAGCATCCAGCTGCTGAATCCACCATCTTAAAAACATAGAGACTTCTAAAAAGGGGATGAAAACATTGAGAACATCTCAAGAACAACTGTTACTGAACAACAACAACAAACATAATCTGGAAACTCAGAAAAGCAACATTAGACCCAAAAGAAAACCCCACCAAACAAGTCATAAAAATTATCTCAAAAAGCCACAACCAACCCTATCAAAACATTAGGCATATTGCCAAGATTCACTTGCTGTGGACTATCTCCCTCAAGCCTCTGGTTTTTTCAAGTTCACATGTTGAGTGCTGCAGTACTGACTGAAGCTGGTATTGTAAAACAAAAGCACTGAAGTCAAGAGGTGGAGAGAAGTACTGGGATGTGTGTCTCCTGCACCTTTCCAAGTGCTCCCTATCACAGTGAGGGCAGAGCACCTGGCCTGTACACTAAACCCCTCATGAGAAAAAAAAAGAACCACAAATATAGGACTGCAGAGCAGGTGATCTCCCCTCCTGGACACTTATACAAAAATACAGACCCATCCAAAAGAGAAATTCCACCTCACTAAAGCCTATGAATCATAGAATCATAGAATGATTAGAGTTGGAAGGGACTCCCAGAGGTCATCTAGTCCAACCCCCCTGCAAGAAGCAGGGACACCCCCAACTAGATCAGCTTGCTCAGGGCCTCATCCAACCTGGCCTTGAACGTCTCCAGGGATCCGGCATCTACCACCTCTCTGGGCAACCTGTTCCAGTGCTCCACCACTCTCACAGGAAAGAACTTCTTTCTAATATCCAATCTAAATCTCCCTCTATTTTGAAACCATTACCCCTTGTCCTGTCACAACAGGCCCTACTGAAGAGCCTCTCCCCATCTTTCTTGTAGGCCCCCTTGAGGTCCTGGCAGACCGCTAGAAGGTCTCCCTGGAGCCTCCTCTTCTCCAGGCTGAACAGCCCCAACTCTCTCAGCCTGTCCTCGTAGGAAAGGTGCTCCAGCCCCTTGATCATCTTTGTGGCCTCCTCTGGACCCTCTCCAACTGGTCCATGTCCTTCTTATGTTGGGGGTTCATTCAAGAACTATGAAGTTGCCTTTAGACTGGCTTGAGAAGTGATATGTGTGTCATTAACTCTGCTTGTTGCACTGTGCCACATTTGTGCAAGGGAGCTGGCGAGCGCAGCATCGCTTCAGGAGCAGCACACACCTGCAGCCGCAGCAGTGGGTCTGGTTTTATTTAACTGAAAGCAGGTGATAACACTTTAGAGACTGCAAGGCAAACCCATCCTTTATTCCAACTCCTTAAGATGTGTTCAGAATCAACAAAATGCAATGTTATGTTTCTAAAAGGCTTGCTGTTAGAAAAGGAAAATATCAGGAGGAAAAATAGAACTTTACAGCTTGCCTTGAGCAGCCTGGTCTAGTGAATGTGTCCCTGTCTGTGGCAGGGGGTTGGAGCTGGATGATCATTAAGGTCCCTTCCAGTCCAAACTGTTCTGTGATTCTATGATCTCTTACCACAAGTCAAGTCATGAAAATTTATATTTTCTGAAATCACATCTTCCAGTTCACAAGCACCACATTCTGCTTTTAATAAAAAAACAAACAAAACAAACAAACAAAACAAAAAAAAAAACAAAAACAAACAAACAAAAAAAAAATCGAAAACCACAACACCCCAACAAACCAAACTAAACAGCAGAACATCTACAGGACAAAGAAGGTAATGGAGCTTGTTAGTAATCCAAGCTGAAAAGACATGATTCAAGATGACAAACCGGCATCCTCCACAGAAAGAGCTTGACACTTTTTATAGCTACTGACACAGTAATGAGTGCTTTAATTTGGCAGAGTATTTTCTTAAAAGAAAGTACTTCCCTGATCCTTATATAGAACCAACTTTATCTACAAGGGGGAGGGAGGCACTCTCAGTTAATTAGGCACTAGCTGGCAATTATTTTGAAGGGAAAAGCAACACTATTATGTTTTTTAAAGTGGTTATTCTTAAGGGGAAGCTATATTAGCTGGGCCTCAAAGTACCTGTTTGCCTTGGTTTTACAATGTTGTCATTATTGAGCAGAATTCCAGTAGAAAGGTTTAGGGTTTGTTGTTTGTTTTTTTTTTTTAAAGGTATATACTACTCTCAGTCTTTACAATCAAGTATCTAGCCTGCCCTAACAGTACTTTTTAATATAACTGTGCCCTAGTGATACATATTTCAAATTTAAATCTCAGAGTGTTCACTTAGAGCATTTATTTTCTTACTGGTACCACACACAAAGATGCTTTATTATTGAAAAAAAGCTCATTTTTCAGATACTAATTGAGAACTAAAATGGCTTTCTAAAATGCTAAACACAAAGATTTACTGATTCACAGCTCTCACTGAATTCAAGGCGAATTAATCCAAGTCCTAACTAATCACTGCTGATTTAGGAAACTGCATATGAGTTCACCCAAGGCCCTCTCACAGTATTCCCTGCTACCCCACCACCACCCCTTGTTAAGTAAGAATGTTAATTTTTAATCAGTCTTGGAATTCTTTCTAGATCTCTAGTGAATGTCCATTTCTTTTCTAGAAGTTACTCACAAGTCTGTTTTACCTGTTTTGACTGTTTTAGCTTACTGCTTTAAAACATACTGGAGCTTCAGTAGAACATTTCTGCTGCAGCAAATTCCTAGACTGAGAGCTGGCACACACTATAAATTCAGCTAAGTAGTTTCTTAAGTGCAGATTATACTAAGGAAATCTTTAAAAAACGGACAATTAATGCTTAAGAAAAAATAGCACTGTGGCCCAAGTGATCAAAGTAGCTTTTATGTGGTATTATTACGTGGATTACAACAGCCTCCACAGTTATATAACAATAACCACACAAGGTCAGACCCAAAGCCTACCTGGGCCAGTATCTGAGGGGTCAACCACCACCACACACTAAGAGAACTGGCCAAGAAAAAGGATATGGGTTTGGCCAACCCAGACATCAGATTGAGTCTTGGGTTTGGATTAGGTCGACTTTGTTAAAACAAAGGCTCAGCCTGTTCTACAGATGGGACTGGGAATGGCTTGATTCCTATTGCCAACAAAATTTCCAGTCTGCTTAACTTCTGGATGGTAAACTTGTAAATGATCAGTGACTAATAACACCTCAGAAGAAAGAGAATTCATTATTTTCTCACAAATGCAGAAATATTCCCTGGAGTAAACCAGCATTCTTCAGTAACACTTTGAAGTGCAACAAACTGTTTCTAGAGATAAAAGCAATTTGGATTTATCTTTTTGTATTCTGATACAGTGCAAGGAATAACATTTCTCTAAAAGAACATAAAACAGTAATAGCAATAAAAAAATAAGTTGCCAGAAGTCTGAGCACACTGAGCTGCCAGCACAGACCGGCACTGAAGAGCAAAGGCAGTGTCTGGTTTCCTCCTCTGCTGTACCAAACACAGGAGGAAACGGCCAAGACCTCACAGAACCGGGCTCACAACCCAAAACCTCAGGGTACAGGAGGAATTATCCTGCTCTCAGTGGAAAGAGAGACAGTGGTATAATGAAAGACAGGTCCACCTCAGTGGGAAATACACAATGGGGTTTCTGAGTAGCAAGTCTCTCAGGGTACAAGTGGAGAAAGGTGGCTGCTCTGTGTTCCAGCACAGAAAAGTGTACAAAGTCACCACAGTCAACTCAAACAGAATTGTGCTCTGATCTGAGCCTAAATCCGAGAAAGGGGAGGCTCTAATTCAAGCATAGCTGTGAGCACTCATGAGCTTCCTTGGCCATCTGAGGTGCCCAAGGCCAAAATCCACTCTCACACTGCCTCTTCCTACTCTACTCCAAGGTCTCAATAAGTGGCAGCTCCCACTGTACATTCATGGAAAACTCTCAACTCCAAAAACGTATCTTCAGAAATCCCAAACAAATCTCATACTCATGTCCAGACACCAAGAGTTGGACCAACATAAGTATAATTTGCACACAAATGCATAGTATTTACCCAGTGTTTCCTCTAGCTTCCAACAGTTGCCATCTCGGAGATTTCAAGAGCTAAACCTCTCAAGTTCCCTTCACATTTAAAGAAGCACCTTTAAATTCAGAACAACTAACTCCATCCAGAAGTGATTTATAAACTATTTTGAACCTCACTGTTTAACTGAACTGGAATCCCCTGAGAAATGCTGCACTTCTCTTTTAAAAGGCATATGTGTATACTGCTTGTCTTTACTGATCAACAACAGTGGGGGGAGAAAAGTGGCTTTCTGTACTCTTTTTAGATATATTTAATCATCATAAGAAAGAGACACCTATTTTTTATTCATTCTTCCAATATTTAGCTTAAGCTAGACAACTCAGTGATTCAAACCATTACACAGGAAACAAAACAGCTTTGAGTCAGTCTTGTTTATCATCCTATCAGATTCTTGAAACAACTGAAACTTAAAAGTGTAAAGATGTGCTTCACACTGGAAACTCAACAATTTAAGAAAGAAAAGAATCTTTCCCTTTCTTTTTCGAGCAGTTCTTCTGAATCTTACGTGGAAAATACACTCCCATAAAACTGAGGAGACAAATGGAAAGAAGCCAAAGAGAGGATCTTGTCCTGCAAGACACTGATGACTCTTGTGATTAGAGGGAGTGGTAGCAGTATCTGTTTGCCACCTCTCAAGATGTAACCCAGTGCAGACAGCATCAAAGTCGCTTAGAAGGCTGTCTGTCAAGCAGGAAGTAGGATTTATTCAATCACATCAGTTATTCACACCTAAAGAATCCTCCAGACATTTCTTGTAAGTCACTGCTTTACAAGTGAAATAAGGAAAGCTCCAAGGGAGGGAAAAGCAGGCAGACTCTACTGCAATCACTTCATTTCCCACAAATTTAAGAACAATAGTGGACCTACTACATTTGATGTAGTAGGTCCACTATTGTTCCCATTCAGAAAAGCCCATTCAGAAAAGCTTATGCTCATATATCAATTAAAACAGATGTAAATTTTGGAATCTACCTGGCTCTAGAAGCAGAGAAATACTTTAGCTACCATTTTTCGTTCCAAAGACTAGAACACTTTTCCAAAGATTGTAATCCACTGCTGTCTAAGAGGTAGTCACCTAAGCTGCCAAAATGCCCTGCTTTCTTATCAGGTTCTCTAGATTACAGCAAACCAGGCTTTGTGCAGAAAATGCAGTTTTGACAGAGGTCAATAGCTAGCCTTGTGTCTGGACCACTTCTCGAGCTTGGTTTTCAGAACAAATATTAATACCATTTGGTTTCCTGCCAGCAAATGAATCAGGTTCCTCAAAAAAAAAAATATCAGATGACGAAGTTTTCTTCTGAAAACACGAGGACCAATACCCTAACCACTGGGGTTTTAATGGTTTTTAACTCCTCCTTGTGTTTCCTCTGGTTCCACTTGTCTTTGAACCTCTGTTAAGCATGGCACTGTTTCACCACTGGCAGAGGAAGACAACTCAGCTTCAAATCTGTCACACAGGGCACTTCAAACGGGACACACAACTGCAGAAACCCAAAATGCATAAGGAAGTATCTAACCATTGCTTCCACTTCTCAAACAAGCATTCCAAAGCACAAATGTCTGTTCGCTGTATAGCACCCAAATTCAAGAAGAAAGATTCTGGTTGTCATCTCAGAAAGGAATGAATTGCTTAAACCTGAACACCAGGCAGGATCTCAGATAGTTTCTCTAAATATTTCTCATGGGCTAGCCCCAAGTATTTCCTGAAGCACTACTCTCAGGCCAGGTGGCTCTGTTTGGCACACAGACTCCCTTGGCTCCCACCACACAGAGCTAATTGCGCCGAGCACTGCACACCACGCCGAAGTTATTGGCACAGGATTCTGCTGTGGATATGGGGCTCACTCAAGATAGAGCTCTCTGTATTACCATCAGCTTCACACACATTAAGTTCTGTATATGTAACCATCCATGAGAAACTGATGGTTAAGGGCAGTTATCAAAATACTGACTAGATGCTCGAGGAGTAGGAGCACAGTGCAATGCTGTCCCTCTACCATTCTTAGACAAGTTTACAGATGCTTTTCTGCTTTGCAATCCAAAGTCTCAGATTTCAAAACAAACCTCAAGGAACACTATTTGAAAAAAATGAATGTTAACTAGCCAAATAATAAGTTACAAACTGGTGAAAACTGAGTCTTTTCTACCTTTTCCTACATCAGAGACAAAACCAAGAAAGAATGTTTCTTTACACAAAATGTACTATCTCCATTTTTACAACCTTGTGCAGGCAGCTAACACTGCTCAGACCATTGGCCAAATCCCTTCTCGTTTAAGGGAAATATCTTGAAAGCTTTCAGAAGTTTTCCATGATACCAAAGATGAAACACACTTCTGAGAGCATTAGCGTTTTATTTGAATTACTGGCATAGTCAATCACTCTACTAAATGCTCAGGGGACTACACTACTAGACCGTAAGTTAAATGGAAGAAATATCACCACAATTCTATGTCAAGAACATGCATTAACATTAAATGAAAATTACATGATTCCCACATAAACCACTGCATAACTAGCCATACACATATATACACATATTCAACAAGTAAAATCACAGAATCACAGAATCACAGAATCACAGAATTGTAGGGGTTGGAAGGGACCTCCAGAGATCACTGAGTCCATCCCCTCTGCCAAAGCAGGTTCCCTAGAGCAGGTCACACAGGTCGGCGTCCAGATGGGTCTTGAATATCTCCAGAGAAGG
>VXBZ01009615.1:33105-70683 GCA_013399135.1 Heliornis fulica | reverse complement strand
AGATCAGATTAGGGAGAAGTTCTTTACTGTGGGGGTGATGAGGCCCAGAGAGATTATTCCCCATCCCTGGAAGCATTTACAGCCAGGTTGGATGAGGCTTTGGGCACCCTGCCCAGCCTGGGGTAGGGGGTGGAGGGGGTTGGATCTTTGAGGTCCCTTCCAACCTGGAGCATTCAATGAAGCAAGCACAGAGCAGCACCCAGCCTGCTTGATCTGGAGTTCTGGAGCCAGTGACTGCTCAGTGGGGGTCTGTCGGCAAAAGAGGCTGGAATTGCTCAGGGGGCCCTGTCCTGCTTGTGTGTCTGGCTGTGAAATACTGTGGTGAAGGAGATACATCCTCACCTTCACGGCTTTTGTGGAAAAAACTAGTCCAGCAAGAGTGCAACCTTGAGAAGGCCACTGACTGCTACATTGCTTGGGCTAAAGACATGAGGAAACTCATGAAGTAAACAGAAAAGGCTTGTAATTACACTTGCATTTCTAAATTAGCTATAATTTATTTGGTTTGATGGTTTAATAGCAGTGCAATTCATAGTGATTTGGTAGGATTTTTTTAGAATATTGGGTGTACATATTCTAGTCTAGGTGTTGTATTTGGGAACAAGGTCAATCTAGTTAATTTTCTGTATTTTGGCAAATCCAATGCTAGTTCCAGCTCCTTCTGAAACAATGAGCTTTGGTATTAATTTAAATCTATCGTTGTTGGGCCCACAGTTAAGCCTAGTCTGCACTGGTCATGGAAACAAAACAGAACTGCCTTTTTTATTATAACATTTTGAAGACACCCACTAAAAAAAAACCAAAACTTTTTCTTTTAAAAAGTAGGGCATGTAGGCTTGTAGAAATGAGTGAGATGAAGATATACTATATCTTTACAGGCAGCGTTACTATAAAGCTTCCTCTGTATAATCCCAGGCACTGACCTGCTGAAGACATTTATGGAACTAGATGGGTATTTCAGGGATATAATTTAAAATTATTCCTGTTTGTAGAATCAGTGATTTAGGATTCAATTTTTAAGGTTGTTTTAAAAACTATCCACTTGAGAGTCTGCTTCAGAAACCAGAGTAGTGTGTGTGTTACCCACCTGACAGTGGTCACCAAGCTCAAGTAAGCACAGGATTTTGTAATCAAAGGCAAATACAATGTCCTCATTGTTTTTGTAGGTGAGGAAAATCAGAAAACAAAATCATGTAAAGAAAGGAGCAGGGAGAAGAGACTTAACATGGAGACCATAGACCCTGAAAGGTGTCTTAAGGACAAATGTGGTCTCTCTGAGTCAGCTGGTACTCGAAAGTGCAGATGGTTTCTCTGAAATCACAGCAGGCCAGGATGTACTATTGAGAGCTGACTGAACATTCAGCCAAGTGTCCAACCTGCTGGATCGCATTATCTGTTGTGATATTTATTTTCTCCTATTATTTAACTGAGAAGTTACTATGATACTTAAAACTCCATTTAAAAAGGTGAGCTGTTTGGGTTTTTTTTTTAAATCACCCTAAATAAATAAGCAACAACCCTTAGTTCTGTTTACATTACTGGAACAGCATTTTGCCAGTAAGCATGCCTTCCATAAATGGTTTATTTACTTTGTCCAGTCTACCAGACTAAAGCTAGAATAATATTGTTCATGCTTGTTCATAGTTACTGTAATTTCTCTATCATAATGCCACTGAAGGGTTGTAAAGTAATTGAGCTATATGTGTTGTGTGAAATGGCTTGCACTAAAAAAAAAAAAAAAAGGGGAGAGTGGAGGAATGTTTAGCTCAGCCCTGAGGGTTTTTATTTAGATGGCAAAAACCCCACTAGGTCTAAAATTTAGATTTGTTTTACTATGACAGGATCATTTGGGCCACCTAATTCAAACATGTGAAGTAAAAATGTATTCTGTCCTAGCTGCAGCTAAAAGGAGCAGTGGTAGTCCAACAGAAATGCATACACAAAATGCACTTTTTTCAGTATAAAACTTGTTTTTGCAGAGTTAACTTGTATTCACATAATTAAGAAAGGAAATAAGTTCATTACTATGTTGATGTTCTATGCTGTTTTCCCAGTATGGGTATCTAGACAACATACTGTCTTCCTACAATCAAATGTATTAAATATATCTTTTCCTAAACCAGACATGCCAGTTCAAGACATGGTCAGATTATGAAATAGCAAAATTGTGATTTAAAAAGAAAATAAAAAATATGGAGGACTGAGGAGAAATGGTAATGCAAGAATTCAAATGGACAACAATTACCTATCTAAGGAACAACAAAATATCAGCACTTCAGAAAATTCTTCTCTTTTCTGCCATTCCTATTCAAGCTCATCAGATTTTACAGCCTTCTTGTAGCCTCTTTTAAGACACTGATGTAGGCTGACTATGTGAAGCTCTGGCAACATTCTGCCCATACATCCTGCATTTATCTTTGTTTTGGTTATTTTCTCTTGACACTCACTGCAAGTGTGCTTTCAGGAAATACCCTCTTCTAGTCATTTTATACAATAGGCATACCCCAGCATAGTGTATGTTTTGTTCTTACCTTCCAGATGTTCTTGTCTGATACTTCAGTATCCTGATTTTCATAAAAGACAGTGTTCTGAGGCTGATTGTCTCCATACTGTATGTTATGGAGAGATGGGTTAGAAATTAGTGAATTTAACTTCTGGTTTTGTTGACATTTTATTACAGACTATTACTACCAGCAGTTTAAATTTGCAATGTGCAGCTATGTTGAGCTGTCAAAAACATCACTAGCAACACTACCTTTCCAAGGTATTATAGTTTCTTCTCTTGTCTAAGCACTTTTACCGCCCTAAGGAGGAAAGTCCTGTCATGACTTTATAGTTTCCTTCTAACTCCAGTGTTGCTTATGACTCTGTCATCACTGTTGGCTTGCAAGATGTCAGGGGCCTTAAGCATATGTGTGTAGTGCTAGGCTCCTTATCTCATCCATCAGGAGGTGCAAACAGAATCTCTGACCACCCATGATGCAGACCAATGTTATTTATTATACTTTCAACTGATTTGATTATATTATGGCAATCATGCATATATCTGATAAGATGGGCATTCCTTTCTGGCACTCCTTTACAGCATAAACTTTACACAACAAATTATTCTAGTGTGCAGCTGCATGCTTTTTCAGTGTTGCAAAACTCATATTCTGTAGTCATTTTTTTTTCTAAAGTTTTCATTAAAAAGTTGTATGACATTAACAAATATCCTCCCCAGCCTTTGAACTGACTCTTGCAAACTGGAAGGATTTTACACTGATGCATTTTAGTGATCTCCCACGAATGATTCAAATTAGCACACAGTACTAAATTTGTGCTTTAAAATAGGCACTATAAAGCATTTATGCTACCTATCTGGCATTTTCTCTAAAACAATAAAATACAACTGAACAAGTCTGGAGAATCATGGAGCTACAGGGATACTGGTTCTGGTAGAGTCCAGCTGCTGATACACCTCAATGTCCACACAGAATAATTGCCTGTACCCTTCTTTATATATATCTATACACATCCCACTGGTGCTAATATTTTATCTTTCCCCATACTATCACACCCTAACTGGGAAGCATAATGAAGCTAAATTCAGAGAAGCTTGTTCCTCGTCTGTAACTAATTTCAAGTTCATAATTTTTCTTTCAAAACTGAAGGAAGGGTTGAGTGCTCATCGGTGCCAATTGATTTAAGAAGATGCTGCATCCTCTTTTAGAGATCCATTATTGTATAAAATGTTAGCTATTTTCTGACACCTATATTTGCATGTCCTCATGGACTTCAACCAGACTGAGTGCTTTACCAGTTCTTTTATGTTTTCCTAGAATGTCTTTCCTCTATCAGAGGATGATTCTAGTTTTATTCAGGTTGCCTGTTTGCAGGTTTTTTTTTCTTTTGGGTCACTTCCCTGAAAACATTTGTAAGCTTCCACTCTTTTATAATGCAATATAGTAGTAATTAAGCCTTCTGTGGATTACATTTTAACTGCTGCTATGTTTCACTTAGACTCATGTTCCCCCTCCACATGTGCTATTTTCATCTTGTTCAAAATGTTGGCCTGACATTTTTAAGTGGTATTCATTTGCTTCTCAAAAGTGAAGGTAAAAAAAACCAGCTGTAAAAGCCTGGAAAAGCCACGCTCATGTTTTAGAGAAGGAAAGTCGAACAGCTTCCAAACATTTCATAATTAGTAAACAATGCCATGGCCTGTTCTTGTCCCAGAAGTAGGACAAGACCAAATGAACTCTGCCCCTTTTTAGAAAAGATTGACACTCCAGTGCCCTGCATGTGGTTGTTCCCTGAGCAGGCAGCCTGCCAGGCTCCACTGAGGAAGAAGGTAAGTGGTGTTGCAGGGAAGGAACATGATAAGGGAGTGACAGGGTTGAGCAAAGTAGCAAAGTTATGAATTTTGCTTCTCACAATCTCTGTTGCTGCAGAGTTGTTAGTCACAGGCCCAAGGTAATTAGGACATGTTTACGACTTCAAACTTGGTGGTGTTAATGTTGTCCTCAATTGTCATTCTTGGGACTTACCAACAATGGAGGTAAATTCCAGTGACACCACAACTACAGGGCAGTTACACATCTAGTAAACATTGTGGCAGTTCTTATCCGTAGGGTAGGTCAGAACATTTTAGAATGCTGAGGGACTAGATTTAGCATTGCTGTGGGTTACTTCTAGTACTGTGTTCATATGAACTGAATTAACAGCTTTAATAGGTTGGATGGGGAAAGAACTGGGACTTTGAAAATACCTTTATTCTACATGTGTATATAGGATATAGAGAAATGGTAAGACAGTTCCTTGTCAATTTACCATGTTTCACCTGAGAAGTAACAAGTGATCTGATTTTGTCTGGGATAAAGACTTAGAAACATAGGATCTCCTGAGTTGGAAGGGACTCATAAGGATCATTGAGTCCAACTCCAGGCTCCACAGGGCCAACCAAGTCAGAGCATGTAACTGAGTGCATCATCCAGGTACTTCTTGAACTCACTCAAGCTGGGTGCTGTAACCATTTCCCTGGGGAGCCTGTTCCACTTACTTTCTTCCTAGGAGTTGCCATAGTGCTGTGGTTTGGATTTACAGTGACAGCCATCTTGATAACACTCTGATGTTTATAGCTGTGGCCAAGCAGTCAGGATTGACAGCTTCTCATAGTGCTCTGCCAAAGAGGGGAGCACCCAAGAAGCTGGGAAGGGACAGCTGGGCAGCTGACCCAAACTAGCCAAAGGAATATTCCATACCATATGATGTCATGTTCTGTATATAACTGGGGGGTTGGCCAGGAAGTGGGGCAGCCTGGGAACTATCTGAGGATTAGCTTTGGGTAGTGAGCAATTGTGTTGTGCATCCTTTGTTTTGTACAATTTTTCATTATCACAGACTGGTCTAGGTTGGAAGGGACCCCAAATATCACTGAGTTCCAGCCACCTTGCCACAGGCAGGGCCACCAACCTCCAGGCCTGCAGATAGACAAGGTTGCCGAGGGCCCATCCAACCTGGCCCTGAACACCTCCAGGCTTGGGGCATCCATCACCTCTATGGGCAGCCTGTTCCAGCACCTCATTATTCCTTCTTTGAAGAACTTCCCCCTGATACCCAAACTAACCCTTCCCTCCTCTAGCTTCACTCCATCCCCCTTGTCCTACCACTATCCACCCTTGTGAAAATCCCACTCCCCTCCAGTCTATACGTTCCCTTTAAGCACTGGAAGGCTGCAATGAGATGTGCCCCACAGTCTTATCTTCTCCAGGCTGAACAAGCCCAGCTCCCTCAGCCTGACCTCACAGCTGAGGTGCTCCAGCCCCCTGATCATCTTTGTGGCCCTGATTATCGCTGTTACCTTCCTTTTCTGTTGTTAAACAGTTTTTATCTCAACCCATGAGTTTTACCTCTTCAATGGTCTCCTCCATCCCACTGCAGGAAGGGGGGTTGATGAGCAAACAGCTGTGTGGTCACTTTAGCTGCCTGCTGGGTAAACTACCACAGAGGGCAAATTAGCATTAAAAAAATAAATTGCTTAGAGAGTTTTTCCTGTATTGTTCTCAAACCTTTTGCTTACGAATTTATGATTATGAATTTTTGGTTATGAATTTTCTTTTAGCTGCACAGTACCTTCTCTTTGTCTCCTTTCAAGGAATTATCTTTTCTTTAGTATAAACTTCTGGGATTCTGTTTTTTTCCTTGCTTTTTAAACATGTAAATCCCAGTTGTTCCTTAAAGAAAATAGAAGGGAAAAACAGTGAATGTCCACACCTTAAAACAGTAGAAAACAGCCCGTGGAGGCAAGTGGATGGGACAATGCCCTTATCGCCAACTGAACAGAAATAAAGATTAAGCAAAATTAATTTTTAATCCCGGCATAGGGCCCTGCGGCCTACTGAACCGTTACGGTGACGAGTACCTCCAGCCCCTGGGCCAAGAGCAGCTCACGGGGATGATTTCTCGGCCAGGACTCGGTGCGAGGCGCCGGAGCTTTGGCCGCCCCCTCAGAAGCAGCAGGGCGGGCAGCGCGGCACCGCGCTGGAGCCCGGCCCTGCGCATGCGTCATGACTTCTGCCCGGCACTAAGATGGCGGCGGCCGGTGGTGCGCGCGTGTCTTCTCAGGGAGCCCAGTTCCGTGCGGAGCAGGTGATGGCTTCGGTGAGCGACCGACCCGGCTGCCGGGACAGCTCCCTACCCTGTCTCTCGCTGCCTTCCCTGCGGCTCTGAGGGATCCCCTCGCTAGCGGGGAGGAGGTCGAGAGGCCTGTGAGGTTGCTGACCGCACCGTGCTCCCGCCGCTCTCCCCCCCGTTCTCCGCCCCGGGTCCCCAGGCAGGCGGGTATGCGCGGCCTCCCGGGCCCTGGGCAAGCTGTTGCCGCTGACTTCAGACATGACGGTGGTTCGGTGGCTTTGTTTTTAAGAAAAAAACCCTCTCCAGCCGTGCCCTGACGGTGCTGTGTTTCTTGCAGCCCCTCTCCGTGTAACGCTGGGGTTCTTCAGCAAATCCCGGAGGCGGTATTGGGCACTCGGTGTAGGTAAGCACGGACAGCGAAGTTGGAAAGGCAGGTATGAACATGTGTAGCTTGTATGAACATGTGTAGCTTGATTATATTTAACGTTTGCTTAAGGGGATGAATTGTCGTGTTGTGTAAAATAAACCCTGTGAGCTCGTTCGGTCTTATTTTTAGGGAGTCTTTGCTTTATGAAAATACAGCTTTTGAAGTGGAAAAGTTTTAACCTTCAGATATTGTAGTGGATTATGGAACTCGGGAGTGGATGAACTTCCAGTGTACAAAACTGCTTAGTCAGAGGTGTGGTAAAAATATGTATTGCAAAAGAAAATGTTAAAAATTGAAGATGTTTAATTTGTTTCTACGCTTTTTCTTAACATAAAAGTGATGCTCATCTGGCTTTTGAATGGTAACACCTGTTTTAAAGTTAATGGAATTAAGATCAGTCTGGGGTTTGGGTTCTTCAGCCTGGAGAAGAGAGGGCTCTAGGGAGATGTTATAGCAGCCTTCCAGTACCTGAAGGGGCCTGCAAGAAAGCTGGGGAGGGACTTTTTAGAAGGGCCTGTAGTGATAGGATGAGGGAGAATGGTTTTACATTGAGAAGGGGTAAATTTAGGTTAAATATTCAAAAGACATTCTTTCTTGTGAGGTTGGTGAGACCCCAGCACAGATTGCCTAGGGAAGTGGTGGTTGTTCCCTCCCTGGAGGTGTTCAAGGCCAGTTTGAATGGAGCCTTGAGCAGCCTGGTCTAGTGAGAGGTGTCCATAACCATGGCAGGGGATGGAGCTTGATCCTTATGTCCCTTCCAGCCAGAACTGTTCTTCTATGCAAGTTTGAATGCTTAGGATTTGGGTGGAGTGAGGATGTCATTACTAATTGATCTGTCAGCTTTGTGTGCAGACTTTTTGGACCACTGTATACACAACTGTTGTTCTTTTTTGACTTTATTTTTCCCCTTTTTTAAAGGAACAGCGAGTATTTACACCCTTCAGAATGCCCAACTCCAACTCTAAACTTCATTGTAACCATAGAGGTGGTCAGGAAGCTGGCAGGCGGGAGTTGGTTACCAGGTCTTTGCAGAGTGCCCAGCATTGCCTGGGGGACCAGGATTTTGGAACTGCGTATGCTCACTATCTCCTGGTGCTAAATCTAGCTCCTGAGTTAAAAACTAGTGTGAAAGTAAGTGCTCTTTGAATAACTTGAAGCAGTTTTATTTACTGTATTCCTCTTGATGCCTTGTGATGAGTTTTGTGCTTGTGACTTGTATATTTTTTCCTATGATTTTCCTATTTAGTCTTAATAACAAAAGCAGGAAGTAATAAGAGGCAACCAGTAACTTGTTGAATAACCTGTGTATGCCTATGTAAAGGGAAGTGATATACTTCTCTTAGTCTGTGTGTGTCAAATAAGTTCAGTAAAAATAAGGCCTTGTTGGTATCCACTTATATGTGTGTGTTGCAGGATGCCCAAAGCCTCATCCAACTTAGCTGATGCTCTGCAAGGATATCTGCTAGATTGTTTTTGCTTCAGTTGAGCAGACTAATTTGGGATGATAGCAAACAGTTGTGTGCTGCTGCTTAAGTGGGTGTTCGGTGCATGTTGGAATTCATGTGGATGTTTTCAGTTCCCTTCTTCTGGTAACTGACAGCAACTTAGTATATTCTTATTGTTTTGTTTTTTTCCAGGAAACATTTCAGTTTACTCTCTTTAAATGGGCAGAAGAGCTAGATTCTCTGGCACGGATTCAAGATCTGTTCAACTGTTACGAACAAGCACTTGAACTGTATCCAAATGATGAAGTGATATGTAACAGTATGGGAGAACACCTTTTCAGGTATGTAGTAATCTGCAATCAGTTTTGTAAGGTTCCACTGTTGGCTTACTGTATGTTCCAGAAGTTTTAGTGTTTCCAGCTTTCTCTTGACTTCAAAAAATCGGTGAGACTGGATTGTGGAGTTGCTGCTGTTATACAGTTGCAGGAGTTCTTGTAAAACCTGTTCTTGTTTGTCAGAGGATATAGCAGAGGAATGCTGGTGTACAGGATGGTAAGACACTATGGGCACTATCTTGAATATAGGAAGTTCCACCTAAACATGAGGAGGAACTTCTTTACTGTGAGGGTGACAGAGCCCTGGGACAGGCTGCCCAGAGAGGCTGCGCAGGACATTCAAACCCCACCTTGGACACTGTCCTGTGCAGCCAGCTCTAGGTGATCATGCTCTGGCAAAGGGGTTGAGCTGGATGATCTCCAGAGGTTCCTTCCAATCCCTGCTGTTCTGTGATTAATTTTTTTTTTTACTGTGTTTGCATCTTAAATTAATTTGATACAGAGCTGTAAATCATTCTTTTTCATGGGGCAGTAGCAATGTTTCTATAGATAATCTAACTAATGCAAAATGTTTCAGTGGTCTCTTAACTAAGCCCACCTTACAAATTACAGACACTTGAATACAAAGTTACCAACTATCTGTATTTGTCATTTTTACTGTTAGAATGGGCTTTCGAGATGAAGCAGCTGGATATTTCCATAAAGCAGTGAAGCTTAACCCAGACTTTGCTGATGCAAAGGAAAATTTTTACCGTGTTGCAAACTGGCTCGTGGAACGCTGGCACTTCATTATGCTCAACGATGCCAAGAGGAATCTTACTTACCTGAAAGCAATTGAGAATGCTGTCCACTCAGGGTGCAAATCTGTCCTTGATATTGGAACTGGAACAGGAATCTTGAGGTGTGTTGTAACTGCACATTTAAAATAAACTTAAATATATTTGTCTAACAATTTGGTTGCTAGTGGGAAAAAAAAAATTACCTTTTATGCTTTTGAGATGAAACTTAAAGGAACCAAAGCTTTCAGGAGTCCCTGAATCTGGGGGTTAGTAGATAGTAGTACTTTTGAAACCCATTTTTCTACTTGATGCAGATGCTTTTTCTGTGGAAAGTTACTTGAGGAAAATGCTGTGGTACACAGTGTTATATATCACCATAGCTGAGGAGTATCCTTATGCTACCTGTGTGTGTAAATGTATATATTTTGTGATAGCATATCAAGAGGATATAAATTTGTATGGTACCATTGTTCACACAAGAGATATTAGTTCACTTAATTAGGATTTTTAGACTTGGCATGTTTTCTCAGAAATATGAGGGAGGTGCCAAAATATAACTTAAGAAAACCCACTATCTCATTGTGCTTAACCTAAACTGGTTTCAACCAGAGGGAAAATGTCCTGAATCTTGTGTTTCAGTATGTTTGCAAAAAAGGCAGGAGCATCTTCTGTCTATGCCTGTGAATTATCCAAAACCATGTATGAACTTGCTCGTGATGTGGTGGCAGCAAACAGTATGGAAAGAGAGATCAACCTTCTGCATCTGAAGTCACTTGATATTGAAATTCCAAAGCACATACCTGAAAGGTATGTTACTGTGCTCCATTGTGATATTATTTTTAATTTGCTTGTAATTTCAATAAAATAGAAAACACTTTGTGACCTAAACAGGAAATACTTTGCATTGCAGCAATAGGAAAGAGAAATTAGACTATAGTATCATAATTTTAACTGCACTTTCATACTTAAAAAGTTGAGGTTTTCTTCTGTAGTATGAATTGGGGACATAACACACCCCTGCAACTCTGTGTCAACTTCTGTGTTTGTCAGAGAGATGAAGATTGTCTGACAGTTTGGTGTTTTAAGGTGAGGAGTTGTCATGTGATGTGTGTTGGTTCCTGGTTTCGTGCATCTAGAAGGGGGGTGTTGACTGGACTGACTCTAGCTGTGAGTATCAGCTGTGGTGGGGATCTGTAGGGCTTTCATCATGGATTGTACAGTGAGTAAAGTTCAATGAAAGAGTGCAACTTCTGTAAGAGTAGGGGTTTGTGTTTGTATCTGTTCATTTGTCTGCTTGTCTCCACAGCAGAGATTTTTGAGCTTTGGAAAATTAAGTAGCTTGTTTTTCCTATGTGATGTACTGTATTCTGAAGTGTAGTAAATGCTCCTGAGACAAATCAGCAGCTTGGAATTGCTCTTGGCAAGTTAAAACATGATCAGTATCATGGCTTTTAGTGTATATGATCTAGGCTTTTTATGCTACCCTGTTCCTCCTCTCTCCCTGTCCCATTCAGCAGGGCTTCTTCTGGAGGAATGGTACATTTTCAGCAGATAGAAATCTGAGAGGGTTTTTTTTTGTTTGAGTATATGCAAAGGACTGGATTATCACTTCAGCTCCATGCTACTAGGGATACAGATCAACTATAGGAAAGGAATAATCCATTTTGCTTTGAATTACTGACATTTGAATTACTCCAGGGTCTGATGATGGTACAGGCTCATAATCTGAAATGATGAAACTCCCATGGTTTAGGATGCCAGTCAAACCTTGTCTTACCATCAGCTGAGCCAGGGCAACTGATCATGTGTATCTTAGTGTGTATGAGTTACCAGTCACCTGTCAGAAACAGGCTGTTTCTGTTCTGGAAATGTCTTATGCCACATGCCTTTTTATTGTTTAAATAAAAAGGATTTAGGATTTTAGGGTCTGTTAGTCTGCATAGTGATTTTATTGCACTTTGATTGCAGTTGGTTTTTATCATTCCTTTTTAACACACATGCATGGATGCACATTCTTGCACAAGATTCAGGAGAAATACATATTCTGCTGCATTGTTGGCTGTGTGCCCAGGCTGAAACATCTTCCTGTTTTGGCTAGATTCTTCCCACGCTGTTTATTTATAAACACTGAACAAGAAGCTGTATGGTAAACTCTTGCTCAATATTTATCCTTTTGTGCCTGCAACTTGAATTACTTCTAACAACAATTCAAAATATGTCATTTGTTAGAAGAATTAAATTGCCTATCTGTATTGGAACTTCAGAACACTGGTAAAAGCTCTGGCTCATTGCTGTGGTAGTAGTTGTATTTAAATGAACAGGAATGTGTGTAATAACATTGTATTTCATGGTGTCCTTTTTCTTATTTAGAGTTTCCTTGGTTGTCACAGAAACAGTAGATGCTGGTTTATTTGGAGAAGGAATTGTGGAGAGCTTGATACATGCTTGGGAACATCTACTTTTACAACCAAGGGTAGGTTGTGTGGGTGCATTCCTGGTTGATTTGTGTGTTATTCATCCATAAATGTGTGTGCATGCACATGCAGGTACATTCACATACACACACATGTAAGCAAGGAACAGTTGTCGTGTAAGTATTTCATAGCTGTTGAAACTTTAAAAATGGGTGATCTGGGTTTGTTGTATGGATTTGATTTTGGTGAAAGGCAACTGCATGTACTGTGCTCTATAAACTCATGCTCCAAGTTGACAGGTACTGGCATTGCGTGTTACCCTGATACAACCTTCCAGTGTACAACAATTGTTCACTTCTGATTGCTGTTCACTCCTTGTTCCTTTCTCTCTTTTGTCTCCCCTCTTTGTAAGTAACACCAAAGGGATGTGTGTCTGTTTTAAAGGCAATATTTTCCTGTAAGTTTAATTTCAACCTGGTCATTTTGAGATACCATCTAGTAGCAGAGAGTCATGTCAGTCTAAGCAGACAGTGCTGAATTATGGTAGAATTATTTCTCATCATAACACTAGGGAACAGTCAGTTATAATTTTGTAAATATGTCACATGATTACACTCGTAATTTATTTTTGCAAACTTTGAATTTTTTTTGAAGAACAGAGAATTCCACTGGGTATCTTGGATTTATCTTATGTATTTTACATTTTAGCTTACATACACTGAGAAAAGTAATATGACAGGGAGTCTTATGAGTTAATCTTCTTAGGTCTTATGAAATATAATGACTTTGCTTTTATTTTTATATTGCCTTGATTCCAGTGAACTTTAAAAAACTTACCTGCTTGAAAACTTTTTGTACTGCATTGAACTGGAACTGATGACCTCTAGTGTTAAATACAGGAATATTGTAAATATAGTGTTAAATATAGGAATGATGTCTAAAAGGAAGGTCCTAAAATGTGTCAGTACATCCTAACAGAACACAAAACACACTTTCAAAACTACACAGAGGAATTAGTAGACAGCAGGGTAAAGCTGATGCATGGATATACTGACACATGGTATTTAGGAAACTCCTTTAATGGTTGACAGGATGACAAAGACCAGAAACTAGTCCCTAAGAACTTACTGATGTAGTGTGGAATGGGCTGTTCATATGGAACCTAGGCTTTGCAGCACTGGTAGAAACAGGCCACTGTCTCATTGCATGTTGTTCATGTTTTCATAGCCTAAAGATGAAGATGTTAGTACTGGAGACTACGGCAGAGTTATTCCTGCAAGCGCTACAATATTTGGGATGGCAGTGGAATGCAAAGAGATACGTAGACATCACAGGTACACTTAAACTCTACCACAGTTTGAAGCCATGTTTGGTATTTGGCAAGAGACAGCAGTATGTCTTATTGAGGCATTTTCATTTACTGTTTTTATTTTTTGAATGGCTGATTACCTGTTTCATGAAACTGATTCAAACACGTTTCTGCTCTTGCGCTCCCCACTCCGTTTCCAGGCTCTTCCCCTCCTCTTCCGTTTTGTGGTTAAGACTTTCTGGATCAAAGACTCTTTGGTTATGCTGAAATACACATCTTTAACACATGTTAATGAAATGTAATTCCTTGATAGCAAAATTACTTCTCAGTGTCTGTATTGGAGACTCTTGAGTTAACATTTGGCATTTATCCTCGTTTTACCTTCTTAGTATTGTGCTTCACACCCTGCTGTTGGATCTACCCCTTTCAGGACAGAATTTCATAAACCCCACCTAGCATTATCTTGCTGAACATGTGCTTGCCTAATTCTGACCTAGCATACAGCAGGGTTTCTTTGCTGAGACCAGTCCTGGCTGTGTATCAGTTATTTTTGTATTTGTTTTTTTAATTCATATTTGCTAAAACTGTATTGCTAGTATGGAGACAGTCTTTTTCTGAGGTTTGGACTTGACTGTATTTGGTTTAGAAATAACCTTGTTTCAGATTAAAGGAAACACCAACCTTTACAGGAGTATCAGTTTATGGGATGAAAAATAGCCAGGCTTCATTGATATTCTTTCTCATGCAGTAGACCTGGGTGAAGACCAGGGTACACATGGACAGAAAGACAGAAGTTCTCATGGTAAATTGTCACAGAAGCTTTCTTTGGAAGTTGATTATGCATCAGAAGATGGGCTTTGCCTTGAAACATGGCATTGATTTTTTTTCCTTAAATTTAAACAGGATGAAAGTTAATGTGTTATAACTTTGGATCACTGAGTTAACAGTCTATTCTGGTTGTATAGCTTACGGTCAGGTCTGACTGTTCTGTTCACCCAAAAGAAATCCTCATAATCTGGCTAATGCAGCAGCAGAAGAAAAGTTTTACTCTTATTGTCACAGGGTAAGTTTATAGTGTCTCCTTTCTAGTTCTGTGTCAAGATTCAAGGAGTTGTCCTTGAGGTGGCTAAAGTCTGGACAAAGGACCTACTGGGCTTTGTCTGGGTTTCTGGGCGTCAGGATTCAGTTCTGAATCTTGAAAGAATCCACACGTTTAGAAAAGACATAGCCAGCCTGGGAAGAATTTCCTTTGGGGTTTTGTGGTCACATTACTTGGAGCTTCATTTCTTCCCTTTTTAATTTTTTTTCCTAGAGTTGGAATGCAAGAAATTGCTGGTGTCCATTTGTCCAATGCAGTGCAGTTCTGTAGTCCAACATACACTTCTGCTGTTCCAGAGGAAACTGTCGAACCTTACACCACCGAGAAGCTCAGTCGTGTTCCTGGAGGTTACACACCTCTGACAGAACCCTGTCAGGTCATGACAGTAGACTTCAACAATCCACAGGTAAGTTGGATGGGTTTTTTTTTTTGTTTAAGCCCTTCGTAATTAATTATTTATGAATACAAGAGCACCATATCTTACTTGCCAGGTTCAGCTTCAGAATAGTTCACACCTGTGAAGCTGGCAGGCAGAGCTGCACTGAACTCATCTGCTGGTTTTGATACGTGAGGTTGTGCGGTGACGTGGGTCAGCAGATGACAGTCTGTGAGTTTCTGACAGCAGAAGGTTTTTGCTTGTTTGACACGGTTTAGGGAACTAAACTGGCTATCAGCCTCAGTGCAGGGATGAGGAGAAGAATGCAGGAGACTCACTCTTAAATGATGTATGCAGTTGTAGAGCTGACTTTAGAGAAATAAACTAAAGTTAATCTTCAAGAAACTCATGATGACAAAAGACAGAGGATGTGGTTTAAGTCTGACGTGAAACTGTTTCTAAGTGTTGATGGCTAAGTGTGAAAGAGGCAAGATGAAGAAATTATCTTACCTTAATCAGCCAGTCTGATACTATCCTTCAGCAGTTTTACCCTTTGGTATTTCTGTAATATGCCATTCTAAACTATTTGGTGCTATTTTATGCATTTTGCTTACCAAATTGGCCTGAACTGTGAGGCAGGAACCTCAGCCGCTCGCAGCTGAGCGTGCAAAAAGAGGATACATCTGATCTCTGGTGTTTCTGGCTCGTTGACCTGGGGTGAGGAGTTAGCATTGAGTCAAAGCTTAAAATAGATTCTGTTATATAAATGAAATTATTCTTGGCTGCTGCTTGGCCAGGAATTGCAGTGTTTCTGCATTAGTAGCTTTTCCTGGTTGGCTTGTCTTATGTCCTGAGATTAAAAATGAATAAGACATGGCTCTGCAGTATACTACTGGGAGTGATCTCTCTGTGACCTAACATTGCTTCAGCTTCAAGCATCAATAAGAAACTATTGCTCTTGCCCAAGATGCCAACTCTTAAGCATCTGCCTGCTGGCAGATGTGTAAAGATAATTTAAAAGAGTAAAAAAATTTTACTTTTAAACCATGTTTCAGAACTACTAAGAGCTTCAGTTAAACTAATGGAATGTTTCTGTCACATGTAAAGATAAATTAATTTACCTGGAATAATTTGTTACCGTTTGCTGCTGTTGTCACTGCACAACCATGACAGTTCCAAGCGCTGGTAGGTCACTTTCAACCAGGGATTTTGTTTGGTTTTGTCATGGCTGCAACTGGATGTTGAATCAGTGCAATGAAAAAACAACTATCTGCTGCTATTAGAATCAAAAAACCCTGCTAGACTTATGGACAGTAGCAAAATTACCTACCAGAGATTGAACTTCATCTATGAGATCATTTAGCACTAATAAGGTAATTTGAGACCCATTTTCTGAATTTGTATTTCGAAGAGCGAGAGGGTCGTTGCATTTATTCTGCTTGTGCCAACTGTCCAGACCTAAACTGACCAAGCTGAGAAAAAAATACTTAAAATATAGTACTATGATGTTGCTCAGACTGAGTTGTAGGAAGTTTCTCTGACATCAGAACAAATCAGAGGAAAAAAATGTGAGGTTTTTTTGTGTTTTGTTTTGTGTTTTTTTTTTTTTTAAAAACAGCTGAGTTACACTGCTTACTTTGTAGCAGCAGCTCTGTTCTTCCCAGGCTGGGGAGCAAGATGTGGCTTTAATTACAGGCTGCAGACCCTTGCAGCCAGCCAGGTAGTACCTGTGATGTTTGCTGGCAGCAGATCAGTGCCACTGGGAGTGGAAGTGTTTACCTCGGCAGCCAGTAATTACAACCCGGGCTCGCTTTCAGGTCCTGAAGGAACTGAGCCCTTGCCAACAGTTGCCAGTACTGGCTGTTTGTGATTTTCATGAGAAGTTCATGTGTGGAATGTTTGAGATATTCTGGATCATGACACAGGAACATAACTGCATTTTCTGTAGTCTTTGCTCCTATTTGTAGTCCTGTTTACTAGTTTGGGTTCTTTTAATGCAAGCTACCTTTTCTCTTAGAGGATATATGTGGCATGGCATTATTTTGTCTTTTTTTTTTTAATTTTTTTTACTGAATATTCCTTCATCATTATATTCTTTGCTTTCTCTCTAACTACACTAGTTGATAAATTCCCATCATGATGTGCTAGAGCTTTTTGCATCTGCAGCTCTCATATTGAGTGGTTTGTGCAGTGGACAAGTGTGAAGGAATAAATACGGAGCATGGATATGAAATAATCCTGAAAAAAAAGCTGAAATAATTGCCTTCAGGTGGGTTTTAAGCAGTGTGTGCCACAAGATAGGGTTGTTACACTTCAAGTGACTAGAACTTCATGCTTGCTGCTTTTGAGGAGTAATTAGGAGGAATGTTTTTAATATCAAGTGAACTTCTGAACAGCTGTAATTTCCCAGGAACTGAGAACATTGTCTTGCTTCTGCTCTTGCTCTCTTGCTCCATGTGCCAGCAAAGCTTCAGTTTATTACTGTCTCTTCTCCACTTGACAATGCATGGAAAAAATGGCTGGCACCACAGTGCTTCTATTGAAGAGCAGTGAGATCTCAGTATGAACTTATTCAGTATTTCTGCCCTGTGCATTGCTCAAGAATCAGTCATGAGAAGAGACAACACAGACTGAGAATAAAGAGGAGGAAGATAAAAACCTGTGGTGCCTGAGCGCTGCTCGTGTTCCTAGAGTGGAACTCTTCTTTCACCCTGTGTATTTTAAGATTTAAACTTAGGACAAATATTGACATAAGCAGATCAGGAAGCTGATAAATGTTTAAGCAAGGCTGCTACTAAGTAGAAGGGTTGTGACTAAGAGAATCTTTGGTCCCTTATGATTAACCTTCTGTTAATTGGTTTACACCAGAGCTATTTCCATTAGAGCCTGTTCTGTTTGTGAATGTTGGTAGAAGTTAATTATTGAGGAAAAGAGATTGCATGTGGAAAAAGCCTTAATTCCTGTTACACGTTAAAAACTTTTTATGGAGCTTGGAGAATCTATAACTTGATCCCTTTAGGGGAGATCTTAACTCTTCCCAGCAGTGAAATGGTACATGCCTGACCTCTGACACCAAGCCTGTAGCCCAGGTGACAGGAGTACCCTCAAAGATGCCTCACAGTGGTTTCGTAGTGGTTTTGCCCAACCTCTGTTGAAGTGAACTCGGTGCTTACATGCAGTGTTTTGAGAACTGAGTGCTGGTTTTAACTGAAGTATTGGCATGGATCCATCCCAGAAGACTGGCTCTGTTTTTATGACTTCCCACCAGGCAAACCTTGCCAGCCTGAAGCCTTTCTTGCAGTTGGCAGTGCTTTCAGTTATGTGCTTACTGAGATGTAGGCACTTTTGCTTTAACTGATGGTGGGTGCAGGTTGGCTGTGTCCATAGCCCCACTTGCATGTGGGGAGGCAGATCCTGTGCCAGTGAGTACTAATGATAATTGGTATTGTAGCAACTTTAGGTTTCTGCTGGAAATCCTCACAGATTGGTGAAGAAATTTGAGTGACTTAGTGAATATAATAAAAACCAGCTTTTATTTAAGGAAAGAAACAATCACTTTTTCTCTTTTCACTTTGGTCAGGAGCTGAAGAGCCTTGCAGCTAGAAAACCCTGGAAGCTCAGCCTGCCAGTCACTGAAGGAGGAATACTAGATGCTGTTGTGGTGTGGTTTGTACTACAGCTTGATGAGGAACACGCTCTCTCTACAGCTCCCAGTGAGGAAACCTGCTGGGAACAGGCAGTCTATCCTGTCCAGGGCCTCCTTGGTATGACCTTTTGTGTTATCAGCATTTACCATTTTAAAGCAAAGGCAAATCCCTTATCAGCATGTTTTTGTTTTGTTGTTGACACAGCAATTAAAGGAATACCTATTTATCATACAAAGGCTTAGTTTGAGAATAAAAGGGTTTTGTCTAGTGTGGGACAATTTAAGCTAAATGTTAATGCACGATCAGAAACTTCAGCTTGTAGGCTACAGATTCAAATAACTTCCATATACACTAGTAATGACTATTGAAAACATGAGAACCCTTTCTTTTAAAGCACTGTATGGCTGCTTAGGTGACATTTGCTGTAAAGTAACTGACAGGACCTTTTTTTTGTGTGTGTTTTGCCAAGATTACTCTGTGAAGACTGGAGATACTGTGGTGATGGAAGTTTGCTGCCAAGACTGCTACTTGAAAATCCAGAAGATTTCTTTGACTTCAGAGTGCGGGATGGATGTTGGTGACAGAGATGAGGCTCTGAGTTTGGGCAATGAGGCTGAATTGTGCACTGCTCTGGCTGGTCTTCAGACAACCAGCAGACAGGATGGCAGCAGTCAGGTGTGTGTGTTGGAACCCACAGAAATAGCCCTGCTGAACAATGTTCCATACCACGAATGCTTTAAAGCTGCCATGGGCAAAGTGCTGTTGTCATTAAATCAAAGTAAGGACTTGCAGTCCATGGATGTTGATGGACATGGAAGTGGGATGAACACTCAAGAGAGTCAAAATAGGAGCTCTCAAGGTGTGACTTCTGATCCTTTGTATGTTTTAGATGTATCTGAAGGCTTCTCCATCCTGCCAGTTATAGCTGGCAAACTCGGGCCAGTTAGAGCCTACAGTTCTGTTGAGAAAGAACAGCATCAGGCAGCACTCAGTGTCATTTCAGAAGCTAACCATTTCCCTAAAGAAACATTGGAGTTTTGGCTCAGCCACTTAGAAGATGAAAGTGTGGTGCTGCAGAGACCCAAATCAGACAAGTTGTGGAGTATCATCATCTTGGATGTCATAGAAACATCAGGTTTAATCCAGCAGGAGGTGATGGAGAAGGCTGCAATATCCAGGTACAGTATAAATGGACAAAAGTATTTCTGGGAATCTGTAATTATCTGAGAAGTTTTGAAAATGTTCCCTCCCAACTGCAAAATTCCTGTTGTCTTGTTTCTCTAGAGCGAGAAAAGCTTGTTTGCCAAAAGGACTGAACCTCCCAGAGTCTTTCTGTGTGACCATTGTATACACATATCTCTTAGAGGAAAAGAAAAAAAAAACACAAAAAGTGTCAAGGCTTCACTTTCAGAGACTTCTTTGTGTTTTCCTATGCAGGGGGATGAGTGGAAGGTCTCACTGTTTTCTCTGCCAGAAGTTCCCAGGGTAGTCAGCATCTTAGTGATAGCTGAGGTGGCTTTTAGCATAAGGTGCAAAAAGCCCAGGTTGATGTACATGCCAAACTGTTGTTGAAACAAACTGGTGCTGCTAAAAGATCATAAAACCATTAAAGTCATAAAAGACCTCCAAGGTCTAGTCCAACTGTCCCCCTACCACCAATGTTACTCCCTAAACCGTGTCCCTAAGTACCTCATCCAACCTTTGCTTAAACATCTCAAGGGATGGTGACTCCACCACCTCCCTGGACAACCTGTTCTACTGCCTGACCGCTCTGAGAAGAAATTTTTCCTCATTTCTGACCTGAATCTTCCCTGGTGCAACTTGCAGCCATCCCCTCTTGTCTGTAGCTAGTTATTTGTGAGAAGAGGCTGACCCTCAGCTCACCACAACCTCCTCTCACGGAGTTGTAGAGAACAGTAAAGTCTCCCCTGAGCCTCCTCTTCTCCAGACTAAGAAATCCCAGTTCCCTCAGCTGTTCCTGGTCAGACTTGTGTTCCAGACCCTTCACCAGCTCCATCATCCTTCTCTGGACATGCTCCATAGCCTCAATGTCTGTCTTGGAGTGAGGGGCCCAAATCTGAACACAGTATCTGAGGTGTGGTTTCACCAGAGCTGAGTACAGGGCCATGGTCCCCACCCTGGTCCTGCTGGCTCTGCTGCTCCTGCTAGAAGCCAGGATGTGCCTGTCCAGATGAGCACAGGGCACAAGGACAGCCAGGGAGCCAGCAGCAAAGCCAGCTGTTACCTGTGGCTGGGGGTGGGACAGAGAGCAGAGCCAAGCAGTAGAAGAATGGAAATAGGTTACCACAACAGTACATGAGAAGCAGGTTTGCTGCCTTCTGTGGCACTAGGGGATGAATAGGTCACTTTGTAGCGATGGCAGAATGTTCCAGACAATTTCTGTCCATTACATTTTTGAAGTTTTCAATAAATTTTTGGATGACTTGAAGGATTTTTTTTTCTTTTCTGTAAGAACAAATGGAAAATTATTCTGGTGCTTGGCATATGCTGCCAAATTCGAGTCTGCATGAAGATACATTCAACAGTGCAGTACTTGGCTACCCAATCCCTATGGAAAAGGCCTCCTATAGGGAATGGGAATCTAAACCAATCTGTATTGCATGGGAGAGATTTATCATGAGGGTGAATGAGGTACTGTGTGGCTGCTCTCAGCAGTGTGATATTCTGTAGCAAGAGACCAATCAAGGCTCAAGTGTTCTTTCAGGAAAAAAATACTCTCTCCTGTATTGCTGTCACCTTAGAATCCCAGAAGGTGTTGGGTTGGAAAGGACCTTAGAATCCCATCTAGTCCAAACCCCTGCAGTGAGCAGGGACATCTTCAGTAGATCAAGTCAATCAGAGTCCCATCAAGCCTGACCTTGAATATCTCCAGGGATGGGGCCTCCACCACCTCTCTGGGCAACCTGTGCCAGTGATCCACCACCATCCTATTAAAGAATTTTTTCTCAATATCCTCTTAAATCTCCCCTCTTCCTAGTTTAAAACCATCATCTTCAGTTAAACACTTGAAGAGGGTGATGTAAATTCCCAGCAGGTTCTGTTGCCCTGTGGTTGTGTTTCCTCATTCACCAGTGCTCCCCAACCACAGGTACTTCCCAACTTCCAGTTTTATGAAGCATTTTGTCCAACTGGTGCTATGAATAAATAATAATAAAAATTAATAAATCCCACTACCTTCATCTTGAAATATCACTGCCTCCACTAGTGACACCAAGAAAAGATTACGTATTTTTCTTAACTTCAGTATCATGTGACAAGTTTTTTGTGCAGCAGAGGTGTCTGGTCTGATGGGATCAAACTATAATGCTTGTGAGCCCTTGAGAGAAAGAGCTAGAATGTGTTTCCCTAATGCAGTTAAAGTTTGCTGCCATGGAATGATTGCTTCAGCTGGGAAATCTGTCATTTTGCAGATGTTTACTTCACAGTGGAGGGAAGATCTTCCCACAGTACGTGTTGGTGTATGGGATGCTTGTGGAATCACAGTCCCTGTTACTGGAGAGCGCTGTTCAAGGAACAGAACCAACTCTTGGGTTTAATATCGCCCCTTTTATCAACCAGTTCAAGGTATGAGGTTGGTGGGTGTTGTCCAGGCACGGCTCCAAAGCCTGCAGCTGTTCAGCTGTTTACTTTCAGTGTAAACTGGGAGAAAACTAACAAGCTCAAACTTTTCATACTGTTGAAGTTATCAGGAGAGATTTATGTGACCAGACAGGGACCTTGACATAAACTGAAATGGGTAACAGTTGTTTCAGAGCTGGTGTGGGAGGAGTTCTGCCTGAGTAAGAAGTAGTGTTACTGCTACTACTGCTACTGTACAAGTAGGGACTGTGCTGTTAGTCTCCTTCATCACTTTGTATCCCTTGAGGAGGGATCAGAAGGGTGTGTATTTTTCATTTTGGCTGTTTCTTCTAGGCATTAATTACAGTAGTTCCTAGAAACCTTTGCACCAAGTCCCTTCCAACTTTAATCATTTTATGATTCTAAGTCTCTTTAATTTTCCCTTTGGAGTGGCTGCTGGTGCCTGAAGTTATGGTGTGTGCTCCTAGGTACCTGTTCGTGTGTATTTGGATCTCTCTACGTTACCGTGTGTACCCCTGAGCAAGCCAGCAGAGCTTCTACGGCTTGACCTCATGAACCCTCTGTTGAACACCTCCAGCAGAGAAGTGAAGGTGAGTTGTTTGAAATGTGCTCAGCTCCTGGCCTGCAGAGCTGCTCATTAATTGCTCACCATGGCTGAAGGTTTGGAATTTAACTTGGCTGCAGGTATCTCTGAAATGGTCTGACCAGCCCTTTCTTACACCCTTTTTAAGGGGTAACTGATTAATATTTATAATGCTTTTAGGTACAGATCTGTAAATCTGGGCAAGTCACTGCAGTCCCCTTCTGGTATCACATACATCTAGATGAAGATCACCACTTGACCACGTCTGATGAGTCCTCACACTGGAAACAGGCTGCCGTTGTTCTCGATGACCCCATCCACGTGCAGGTTGGAGATGAGCTTGTGCTCGATGTTCAGCACCATAAAAGCAACATTAGCATTACAGTTAAACGGTGAAGAACCTCACCAGTAAGCTGATTCGTGGTTAATTACCTATGCACAAATTGACTGTTTGTAACATTGCTGGAGTTAACTTATATTAAAGTCTACGTTTTACCTACATACTGCTCCAGAGGGCTGCTTTATTGGCTTAGTGGTAGGCACTGAGGCTCCCCTGTGGATGGTGTCTTACCAAGCAGTCATGGGAGCTGTTGTCTTCACTGCTGGACAACCCAGTTACTAGTCCTTACTGTGACAGGAGCTGTGGGACAGACTTCTGCTCCCATATCCTCTGTAGTAAGGAAGAGCATCCCGATGCCTGTACCAGAACTAAGGAGCTGTGGCTATTGGAGACAAAATCCTTGTCTCAGACTGCAGTGGTTCTCAGCTGTTGAAGCACCCTACATACACACGATGAGAGAGGCTGTAATGCCATTCCCACTGCAGTATCACAAGTAAGTTACAAGTGAGTAACTGCACAGGTACAGTTACAAAAAGTTGTACAACTGTACAAAGGTTTACAACTGCAATTATATGTTGAGTGACTCATGGCATAGCATGAGTGCTAGCAGTCCCAGAACCCAGCTGGACTGAGGTCAAGAAGTGTCGGGGTGTTAGGCTTCTTTACAGGGTTACTGCTGTCTCTTCATTCTCAATGAGGCATTTCGGTGGTGGTTCCTTTGTCCCAGCTCCTGTAAAGAGCTACCCACAAATGTTTTTTCTGGCATCTCCCTGGGCAGACAAATATTGGCTCTTCCTTAGGTCACCTGTTTCAGACAGGTGCTTTCAGTTGAACTCCAGGGCCTGTTGGAGCTGGACTGGCCAAGCACTTGCATGATGATGTGCTATAATGGAGCTCCTTCCACAAAGGGTGAGGGGAGGTCTTAAGTCTACTTCATGTTTGTTCTCAGAACAGAAGCAATGACTGAGTCATCTCATCTGCAGAAAACTGGATACCACCCCTTTTCCACGGGGCACAATGCATATACATGGTGAAAGGGAAGTGAATTAGAGTAGGACAGAGGCTTTTCATACAACACAGAAAGCAGCTTTGCACACACAAACCTCAAAACTGCAAACAAACAGAACTATGAGCCAGAAAATCTAAGTTACACCTATTAGTTTTAGTTACATCAGCCAGTAAGATGTTTTACTGAAGTGCAGCTCTGTGGATAAGTGTTTTGCCTTCGTGTCCAGGAACACCTCTGATAAAAGCAAAACCATATACTAATAGTGATTATGTTTATTTATTCAGCTTTTTAGCAATTAATAACACAGCAAAAGTAGTGAAAGAAAAACAGGCCAAGTAAAGGGCTGAAAACAGCTGTTTCAAGCACTGTGTTAAGGCTCAATCTGCAATAATTCTGCTTTACACCTGTGAGAAGATGAGGCATAGAGCAATGGAGGAACAAATGTAGTTAACATAAACATGAAGGACTACCTGCAAATCACTTGGATCTCTGAACTTGTTAGGTCCTGCTGCAGAATAGTGGTGGTGAGTTTCTAGGACAGAAACCTTTCAACACCACCTGCCCTATTTATTTCAGCTGTGCTGTAGCCATCTCTAATGGAAAGGTATGATCCTGCAAACTATTGATGTGAAAAATAACTTATCACAGAAAAAAGTGCAGGCATACCGTGCACATGGGATAAAATAACAGTAATAACAGCTTAATAGCTGTGGAAATCAACAAACGAAATCAGCTAATCCAGGATTGCTTCCCCAGCACAGCCACCTCTCTGTATCTCCCCTAAGAGATACAGACACCAGACAGACAGGACTTCAAGTGCTAAAAAACACCAGAGCAGAGCAGCTATGTTGCTTCCAGCAGCTCTCATCCTTCAGCTGTTTACTACTGCCCTTTTTACCTGGATCCATGCAGCTACAGAGAGCTCATAGAAGTCACTTCCTTTTAGAAGGTGGCTATTATGTGGATAAAAACATACCCCCAGTCATACACAGGTAAGAAGATTCTGATTCTTCATAAGCTCCCACACGAATCCCTTTTCACTACACACCTTAAAATACCAAAAGCACAAATTCATGTACAAGTTACAGGAAAGGTGCCCCTGTTCCAAGAAAATGAAGGCCATATGCATGTGTCATTCACACCCTTAAGTTACTGTTGCAATAAAAGAGATTGAAAGAAGATGAAGAGTTTAAATAAAATCTTTAATTGCTTATTTACAACAAAGGCAAAGACTTGGCAAACTCAAAGTTATGATTTGCACTTTCCCACTAAGTTCAGGTACCTTAAGTTGTCAACTAGAAAATACGCAGCCTAGTGAGTAAGGCGCAGTATTTACATCACACTAGTACTGCAAAACAAACAAAAACACCTCCAGAAAGCACTTCAGATGAATTAACTGTGACAGTTAAACACTGCTGGAAAAGAAACTCGATGTCAGTTCAGTATGTCAGTACTCTAGTTGGTTTCTGTCAAACTGCAAACATGCAACAGGAGTAGAAGTCTGGTGATGGAATAAAACCAATTCCCCTCCGATTCCATTGGGTTCTGCAAGGTGATGCTCTGATCCAAGTGTACTTCTCAGTTTGGAATCTAACCCAGGAAAGGCCAGTACTGGACCAGCTACTTGGTTTTACCTTGGAATCCTTTCTGGGTGGCAGCGGTGAAATAAATCAATTAACTTTTACATTGGAGTCCAGACTGTACTAACAGCATAAACACAACCACACACACAGATCCATGAATACAAATTACTACAGACACATAGTCAAGATATTCTGCTTTAACAGCTTAAAAATAACTTAAGTGTTAAAGGATTTATTGCAGCCCAACATAAAATGGTTTTGTTTTCTGCTTCCTTTTTGACATCCTTTATTCTCTGCTCCCCCTAAAATGGATTTTCAGGTAGTAACCATTACTCTTATTTTAGAAGGATAGGGAAAAAGTAGTCCAGGGTGAGGTATTAATCCAAAACTTACCATTCTGGCTGTCTCTGCACACAAAGGACCTACAAACGATGAGCCACAAGGACAACATACGCCAAGTGTACGTTCCAGGCATGGAATTTTACAGCGAGGCCTGTGGGGAATGCCTTCTTCCTGCAGATCCTTCACTGGCTCTCAGTACCAACCAGGGGGCTTTGTTCAGCTATGCAGGAAAGGGAAGGTGGCACCTGTGCAGAAGTCACCATTCCACACAATGCTTTCAGCAATGGAAGTTATGGTCGTCACTAAGAGGACAACCAAAGCTACTCCAAACCCTTCTGGCTACTGCTCTCCTCAATCACATTCCTGAAATGAAAGTTTTCCCATTGCTGGCAATACCTCACCTTTACCAGAGCAGTGTTTTTCTTTCAAGTGTTTCTTTTGTATTAACAGAAGTCAGTGTAACTTTCAACACAACATGTAAGAGTTTAGCAGTTTAAGGAGCCAATTCTTAAATTAATGCAGGAAGTTTTACCATGTGCGTGTTTTATATCCGTGGGGCGCTCGGACTCACGGATTCAGAACCGAGCTGTCGGTCACAGCCGTGTCCTCATCCCATCTGCCCGGCAGCTTCTCGGCTTTCATCTCTAATGGTACATGTTTAAGTACACAACAGGCTCCTTGACACATTCAGAGGGGTGAATCTAACTTCTATCCAAAGCTTTCTCTGATAAATTGTGCTCTAGTTCAGGAGACTCCTCAGCAGCTCGAGTAGAAGCAGAAGTGTTATAAATACCATCAACTGCAGGGACTGTCGTCGGTGTCGTGAGAGGTGTCACAGTGTGTCCAAACCCCTGATAATGACCCATGGGGGAGGATGGCATTGAAGAAGCATCAGAAATAGGGTCTTGAGTAGATGAAGACAGTAAACTTGTATGCTCGTTCTGTTCATGATCCTCAGCAAAAAACATTTTCCTTGGCTGGCCCAAAACTGTCCTTCCTAGAACGATGCCAAAGGAAAACACCATTTTATACTTTCAGCAGTGCACCAAGGTCTCCAAACACAGAAACTCAAACTGTTAAATTAGGAGTCTCTGATTTGTAAATTTTAAATGGGCATTGTTAGCTTTAATACACAGAATGAGTTGGGTTGGGAAGGACCTGCAAAGCCCATCTAGTCCAACCACCCTGCAGTGACCAGGGACATCTTCAGTAGATCAGGTTGCTCAGAGCCCCATCAAAAACCAAACCAAACCAAAGTCTTTCCATTTAAAAAAATAAATTACATCCCTCTACCCAGCGCAGCGGAATCTTACCCTGATATCTCCTTATTTAACAGAGAAATTAAAAATTAAATCAGTCAAGACTAATGGAAAAAACAAAGTGTCAGAAAACCCATGAAATGAAATCCTCTGGGGATGCAGCTGCCACTGATCTGGTCTGGAACGTGCTATGGAGATGGGTAACGGTGTAAAACGAAGCTGGAAATACACCATCAACAGACCACACAAATCCCTGTTACTCACCGACATTTCGAACCTGTTCCGATATATCCGCCCTCAAATCAGAAATATCCCACATGGCAAGGAAAGAGTCAAAGCATGACCCTTCCTCAGCTTCTTGAACGTAAGGTTTATAGGAAAAGCTGTAGTGATGAGCAATAGCAGCCAGGAACATCTCCACACAAATTATAAAATCCTGCAACGAGAGGAAGACACCAACTTAACCACTCCTAACTGAGAAAAACAGCTGCTGGGTTTCTAATTGAATCAAAAGACCGTGATTGCCCTGGGACACTGGCATCAGCCTCTTCCACCACAGGCAGGATATTCCTGGCCGTCTGCAGAGCGCTGCCTGTGCTACGTACATACTGCAATAGCGCCCTGCTTGATGGACTGACTTGCTGGAAGTGGAGATTCCATAAGGACCAGCTCTACAATCAATTCATGCAGGGAGAAACACAAGGACATTCAGCAGAAGGATTTAACTGGGCATATTCCTTCCACCCAACACATGGAGAGTGTGGAGCGTGAAACTCGCTTGGGGTCACAGAATCACACAGAATCACAGAATATCAGGAGCTGGAAGAGACCTCAAAAGATCATCCAGTCCAATCCCCTGCCAGAGCAGGATCACCTAGATTAAATCACACAGGATCGTGTCCAGATGGGTCTGGAATGTCTCCAGAGAAGGAGACTCCACAACCTCTCCAGGCAGCCTGTCCCAGTGATCTGTCACCCTCATGGTGAAAAAGTTCCTCCTTATATTAAGATGGAACTTTCTGTGTTCCAGCTTGGACCCATTTCCCCTTGTCCTATCACTGTCCATCACTGAGAAGAGCCTGGATCCATCCTCCTGACACTCACCCTTTACATATTTATAAACATTAATGAGGTCACCCCTCAGTCTCCTCCAAGCTGAAGAGACCCAGCTCCCTCAGCCTGTCCTCATAAGGAAGATGTTCCACTCCATCATCTTGGTGGCCCTGCACTGGACTCTCTCAAGGAGTGACTGGATGAAACTCAGCCCAACTCACAGTTAACTCTGTCCTCATCTAGCCTATGCTAATTAAAGCAAGAACTACAACACTTGTTGAGATCAGCTATGTCACCTTCCATACAGCTACTCCTCCTAAGAAGCACCGTCTGCTCCTACCTGCAGGCCTGTAGCCACAGCTTCCACGCTCTGCCATTCCCAGGTGTGTTTCTCAGAAATAACGCCAACTTTCACCAACAATGCAATGAGTACACTAAGCCTGTAAAATGATGATGAAGATGATGATTGTAACAACACTGGTGCCAGAAAACCTGCAAACAAGTCTGGTAAACAAGGTATGTGTGCATATGTACATACATACATAGGAAGAATATAACAAAAAGCTTCCTGTCCAGATATTTAGATTTTGAGAGGAGGAAAACAGACTTAAGAGATGTCATTCAACCATGGTCCTGAAGACCAACAGAGAAAGAAACCACTAGAAGAGTTTGTTGTTCAGTTATTAGAATGAGTTGCTTCTCTTTCAGGGTGTTAACTGCAGCCCACAAAGTCATGTTCTCATAGTCCAATGCACTCACTTGTTAGCAGCTAACTGTGAGCAATGCTTAAATAACATACAAAAACTTTTATTTTTACTTTAAAAGTGAAAAAGAAATATGTTTTGAAATAACTGCAAGTGAGGATTCTAAAGTTACATCCCTAAGAATCACCTTCCAAATAACGTAAACCCTCTCATCTATATTGTCAGTACCCTTATCCCCTCGCAGCACTTCAAGATTATGGGTAGATCCTTTGAGGCCTCCAACACCAGTAACAAATCCAGCCTCTTTGGCTCTTTTAGGTTCCACCCTGACAGCAAGAAGCAGTAAGTAATTCTCTTACCAGAAAGAAACAAAAACGACCATCTTCACACACAGGAACTTGCCAACGGGTTGGATCGGGTTCAGTTCTTCACGCAGCACTTTGTAGAACAGCACCAGGCAATACATCGCAAACTACCGAGGCAAAGAAAAGGAAGACAAGCTTTCAAACCCTAGTTTATTTGGAGGGAGTTCTTTTAGAGCATCTCTTCAGCTAAAAAAACATTGAGCACAGTATGATACAAAGCTAAACAGCTATTTCAGAAGAGAGGTTCTGGATTTACGGGATCTCTGCCTTACAGCTTTTAAGCAACTTTCCTTGCTTGGAACTTTTTCCCTGTGAGGGTGACAGAGCCCTGGGACAGGCTGCCCAGAGAGGTTGTGGAGTCTCCTTCTCTGGAGATATTCAAGACCAATCTGGACACATTCCTATGTGATCTACTCTAGATGATTCTGCTCGGGCAGGGGGGTTGGACTGGATGGTCTTTTGAGGTCTCTTCCAGCTCCCAGTACTCTGTGATTCTGTGAAATGGTGTTTCTGAAATGCACAGTCTGGGCACCCAGAGGGTGAGGTCATCTCTCTACACACTAAACCAAAGTGTAGGAAGGTCCCACAAAATCCTGTCAGTGCCAAGCAGACCTCTAGGGAAAATGGCACGAAAACCATGTTTTCTTTCAGAACACGCCCAACGTTGTCTCTGTATGAGAGATGAGGCAACAAACACCATCTGCTCAGCAAATCTGAACAGGTTTCTCAGTAATAGCAACTGTGAGCAACCAAACTACTGCATATTCAACCCTAAGGAATCCATCTCCCCTTTTCATGCACATTCCCCCCTAGTCTCTTCCAAGTTGCTCTAAGCAATCATGTCAACCAGGACACTCAGAAGTACGTGCTGCTGACGGGACTGCTGTCACAGCAGAAAGCAGTTACAGCTCCTTCCGTAACGGTCACCCATCAAATGTGGTGGTGGGAGTAGGAGGACACTTTTTGGCTGTAATGTCACACTGTTCTGACTCCTGCTGCTGTTGCCAAGAGAAGCAAGAAGCTTGGAGGCTAGAAGGCTGAGCAGCAAGGAGCCAGAGCTGCTGCTCTCTCCTATTCCAGTAGCTCACCTGCCGTGGGTGAAGCAGGAAACAATTCCTCTGTGCTCTCAGCAAGCCACCCAGTGCAGTCCCTGGCCCCCAAAATGAAATTTCCAATCCCAGGGGCTGACCCCTTACCCTTACATCACCTGGCAGCTGAGCTGAGAAGACAAAGTGTTAGGCCAGACTTTCAGCACCACATGCCCAGTTTCCATTTTTTCCTGGCCATGCTGTTCCCACCAGCTCTGTAACAATGTGTTTTAACACAGCCACTGATGCCCAGTATGTGTGCTGGGAGGAAGCTATGGGTGTGAGCAAGGTCACCTCTTCTGCAGCTCTGACGTGTTGGGCCACACCACCCACCAGTCTGGTGGGAGAGGTGGGACGCTTTACTGGTTTACAGAGCTTTGTAGTAGAAACATTAAAAGTTTCAAGTTCTCTCTTTAACTAGTATTTTGCCTATTGAGTATTTCATAGATAGTAACTTTGACTTACAGTGGGAAATATTCTACTCTACTAAGAACTACCAGACATTAACTCCTTTTCTGCCAGTAGTTCACATAAAAAGATTGACGTAACACTGACAGGATGACTGAAAAAGGCAGCAGGATGTGCCCTTGACACTCACCAGCTGTGACATGTTGTTAAGTATGACCAAGTAAGTCCAAGCGTTGTTGAAGCTGAAGTTGCCTTCATCATACACTCCTACTAGTTCACAAATTCTGAAAGAATGTTTAGAATTAACCACTAAGTAGTAAAGAAACACTTTCTCCAAGAGCTGAATCTTCACGACATCGATCTACCGTTAAAATCCCAAAGCTTTTTTGGAGCACTGGGGTCTGCACAAGAATCATTGTCCAAGAGTGTGTGGCAGTGGAAAATGTGAAAAAATAGTGTTTCAATGCAGGGTTAAGGTATCCCACTGTTGAATTAATTCAACTATTAAATATCAATTCTTTTCTACTGTTTTGCTTTTAGCTGTTAGAACACAGACAGATGATATAAATATCTGTATCAATATTCTGCACGAGTAGCAACTTCTTCCACCTTCCCACAGAATTACAAGTAATGACTATCAGTACAAAGTTCACAAATTACTCTTTCAGCATCCAAATGCCTAACTGCCTTTTATTCCTTTACAACAGGCTTTAGAATAGGTATGAAAGCACAGAGCCAGACTTGAAAGCTTAATAAAAACGTGACATGAAACCTGACTTTAAAAATACCCAATTCTTGAAGACAATGAGAAAAGGGAGAAGGAGGGGGAAGAAAAGACTCTAAAGATCATAAAAATCTTTCCCACATAAACAGTACTTCCCATTCTCCCCCAGTGCTTTCAGCAGCAGGCATTAAGTATTCATTATTTCAATTGTGCAAATAGTCATTTGCTATCAAGAGGTCATAAAGAAATTATAGGTTGATTCAAATTGTCCATTTAGCATGCAACACGACCAGTCTGCTTCCAAACTGCCGTGATGCAATACAAAGGGTATGAAAATTCTTTCCAGCACAACTCAAAATTACATCCTGAAGATCAATATTAATTATTGATGAGCATACTTACAAAGCAATAATGGTAGTAAATGGTCTGACAACAGTGTACTGCAAAACACCCAGTTTGCATCTAAATAATAAAACTCTGCAAGAGAAACACAAAATTCATTGTACAAGGATTTAAGGACAATTCACTTATGGAAGTTTCCTGTTCTCGGTAGTTTCACTCAACTAAAGTTTTATTTCATGGTAATTTCAACCTCTGCTTCCAGGACTTCCTGAGTCATGGTATGCAGAGTGTTGTACAGGTAATACACAAAAGACCAACCCTACACTGCTACAGGTAAGTGACAGGAAATTCTCAATCATTCACCACTTGCAGCTATGGACAACTTCTGCCCAGGCTAAATTTTCACTGTGCCTGAAGATGTTTAAGAATGACTTACAGTTGGGTTGTTTTTTAACATTTCAACAGCTTGATCAAAATCTCTTATGAGAGATTTTGGAAAACATAAAGAAAAACTTTTTCACTGTGAGGGTGACAGAGCCCTGGGACAGGCTGCCCAGAGAGGTTATGGAGTCTCCTTCTCTGGAGACATTCAAGACCCATCTGGACATGTTCCTGTGTGATCTAATCTAGGTGATCCTACTGAGGCGGAGGGTTGGACTGGATGATCTTTCGAGATCCCTTCCAACTCCTGATGTTCTGTGATTCTGTGAGAGATGCTTAGCAGATTAAGTGTACAGAAGGAAACCGTTCAGGGGCATATGGCCCTTCATCCCTCACCTGTGGAAGTAAAAGCAACAGGCTGTCTGGCCTACCAGCAATTCCACGTGAGGTTTTTGGTAAATACTGTACACCAGCAAAAGAAGCCAACTGAAGGAAACAATTTCCCAACAGAAGGAAGTTTCCTTCAGCACCACCTGAATCAATGTGTGCAACGAGGACAATTCACATCTAAGTGAAAACACATTCACAGGTGCTTTCAGTAGTGTGCAGGCCATAAGCAGCTATACTACTACCACGTGTATGTGACTGCACAGCTTAGTATTTCTATGACATCAGATACTCACTCTCCCATAGCCCACGACGGACAACAACACAGAGGCGGCAGATGTCTCTGCTGGTCTTTCACTTCTATTATTAATACGAGGTTTGGATACCGGTTGGTCAGATAATTTGAAAGAAAAACCATAAAATTATAGATGACATAAGCTTCATAGCATTCTCGACACGTATCCACATATATTGCAATGTTGGGGTATTTCAAAGCTATCCACTGTAAGAAGAGAGGTACACAAGAAGGTTACGTGCACGAAAGACGACAGCGATCCCAATGACAACACTGGCTGGCTAGTTCGGGTAGCAGTGCTTCGTTAGGCAGCAGGCACTAATTAAACAGGGCTTGAAGCATTTGGCTAACAAGAGAGCGATGCTACTGCTAGAAAATAACATCTGTAACTTTAGACTGCATCTCTGCTGCTTCAAACAAAGCGTGCTGAAAGCACTGCCTCGGAGATGCTCTCTATCTCCAAACACACAGCCCTTTGTTTAACTGAGTTCCCTACACACACTACTCCTGTTAGGAGAATATAGAACCACTTCCTTTTTTCAGCCTCTCAGTATAAAATTGATTTCTTTTGGTATCTAATATGTAAATGTTTGTTCTGACATGTTTGCAAAATATAGAAAGAAAACCAAAACAGATTAGCTTTAAAGTAGTAGCCTCTAAATCAGAATTTCAGACAGAAAAGTGATTATTTTTTCCCCAAACCTGTGACTATGAATCAGCTGTCAAAGCTTTCAATTTCTGAGTATCACAGTGCTGTTGCACTGGTTTTTGTTGGGGATTGTTAAACAACCTTCTTTACAACCTCATGGATTGTGGAGTCTGTTTCCACACATCAGCAGGGGGAGAGAGTTTAATAGATGCAGGTGTTTGGAGTTTACTTTGCTTCCCTAGGTGGTAGCAGAGCAAATGTTGTGCCTCTCTGACCTTATCAAAACTACAGGATGAAGCTTCACGTCCTCATCAGAGTTAAGAAATACTAGAGAGGACAGATGCTGCAACACCTTTGTGGAAGATGTGATACTGCATCTAATACACTGAGAAAGTTCTCAAATTCAAGTACTGTGTTAAGTTCAGCACAGATTAAGCACTCCAGGAGGGTGCCACATATGCACCAAAGGCTGTAAAATCCAGAAGTCTGGGGCAAGATTTCAATGTCAGAAACATCCCTGAACGCCTGGCTAAAGCTCATTTAATTAGCATGTAATTTTCTTCCGAAGGAAAACTCTGTATTGAAATTGAAATATCTGCCCCTAAGGCATCTGATAATCCCTGCAGGAAGCAGACAATGTTGTTTTCCTCCCTACCCTCAGATACTCTAAATCCAGTCTTAAAAAAAAGAATAAAAAGGAAAGAAAAAAAAAAAAAGAACATACTTAAGGGAGACACCTCATGAACACTTGAGAGAAAAATCAAAGGGAAAGTTCCTGGAAAGCTGTCTCTTCTGGAGGCATCAGAAGCATCTACAGCATCCAGGGGTGATGACAACATGTAAACACACATCCTTGTAGAGCCCACGGATCCAGTGTGTTGCTTAGCTCTGGCTGAAGTCACCTCCACAGGTGACATATTTACATGAGCCATATCGGTACGGCCAATAGAATCTATAGCACACAAGTATTCAGAAGGGGAATTTTTGTGGGATCTTGCCCTTTTTAGGCAAAACCAGAAGAATTTTAGCACTCAGCCTCTCTCTGGAAAGAAAGGGAAGGCAGTGGATTTTGAGACTGCACATGGATCAGTCTGGTTTCCAGTTCAATGTTACTGAAGATGGAAGGACCAAGAGCAGGCTCTTGCTTTCCACATCTCATACAGGATACTCGGGGACAGCATTAGGAAGGGTTAGTGACAGTGATCCCACGAGCTCCACAAGAATGTAGTATGGCCAGAGCTACGCTTCTGACATACTCCACAATGCCCAGAAACTTCCAGGACTACGACTCTCCATGCAGCATTGTTTGTGCTAACGGTGGCACTGCTCTCCCTCACTCCCACAGCAGACAGAATTTTACCAAGCTGTTACCAGTAAGAGAGCACTTACACTGTCTAAACTGTAAATCGGCACCATCCACAGAATCCTGTTGCAATAACAAGAGAACATTTTAATATTAATAGAAGAACTTTCACTCTGAATTAAATGCAACATTTGTTTCACAGGTAAAACATGAAATCTTACCTTATTATTGGTTTCTGCAATTCAGGTTGAGTATAATGGACTAAGTGTTGTAGTATTCCCCACAGAGATATCGGAATAGTCATCAGTAGAAATATCCCAGCGATAAACCATGCCTTAGTGTGAATTCCAACCTGGCAAAGAAAAAGAAGAAAACAGGATCAAATTTTCAGTGTTAATACTTCAAAGTTTTACTAGTATAGCAAGAAAAATAATTTACCATTTGGGTTTATTTACTGTGAATAAAGTTTTAAGATGAGACATTAAGTACATGTCCCAGTATTAAGTCTATTTTTTCTAACTCTTCAACTACACAAAATCCTGAAGTCTCCCTTGCTGTGGCTTGGAATACAATGCTCAAAAGATGAGAACTTTTGCAGAAAAACAAACATAAAACAAAACACAAACATCACCAATAAACACCAAGTGTTCTACAAGAGCTCACTGTTTAATTTGTTGAAAGGCACAACCGATTTCCTTGTCTTACATCTGGAACCTGTGTCAGTTCAGTGCTTATAAAGCTTCTGAAAGCTGCTGGATCTTAAGTTCAACAAGGTTCAACAAAACCAAGTGCTGGGTCCTGCACTTTGGTCACAATGACCTGGTGCAGTGCTACAGGCTTGGGGCAGAGTGGCTGGAGAGCTCCCTGGAGAAGGACCTGGGGGGTTTGCCAGGGCCTCAACAGGGGTTGATTGGCAGCCAGCTGAACATGAGCCAGCAGTGTGCCTAGGTGGCCAAGAAGGCCAAGAGTATCCTGGGCTGTCTCAGGAATGGTGTGACCAGCAGGAGCAGGGAAGGGATTGTCCCATTGTCCTCAGCTCTGGTGAGGCTGCACTTTTGAGTGCTGGGTGCAGGTTTGGACCCCTCACTCCAGGAAGGGTGTTGAGATGCTGGAGCGTGTCCAGAGAAGGGTGACAGAGCTGGAGAAGGGTCTGGAGCACAAGTCCTACAAGGAGCAGCTGAGGGAGCTGGGAAAGGGTCTGGAGCGCAAGTCCTATGAGGAGCAGCTGAGGCTTTTGAAAGTGGAGAAAAGGAGGCTGAGGGGAGACCTTCTCGCTCTCTACAAGTCCCTGCAAGGAGGGTGTAGAGAGGTGGGGGTCAGTCTCTTCTCTTGGGTAAGAAGGGATAGGACTAGAGGAAATGGTTGCAAACTGCCCCAGGGGAGATTGAGGTTGGACATGAGGAAAATCTTCTGTACTGAAAACAGCGTCAGGCATTGGAACAGGCTACCCGGGGCAGTGGTGGAGTCACCATCCCTGGAGGGATTGAAAAGGTGTGTAGGTGTTGTGCTTGAGGACATGGTCTAGAGGTGGACTAGACAGGGTGAGGCTGTGGTTGGACTGGATGATTTTGAAGGTCTTTTCCAACAAAAGCGTATGATTCTATTTATACCTTTAAAATCAACTTCAGGAATCAATTTCAACTGGTTCAATTTAATAACATGAAATAGATCCAAGTAAGTATACTAAAACATGTAACATCTGCTAAAAACAATGGGCTACAATTTTAAACAAAGCTCTTTGTAATATAGTTACATTAATAACTCTAAATCCCAATAACCAAGAGACACAGCTGGCTCCTCTCAGGACTGCTGAAAGTATCTTCTCTGTGCTCCTGCTGTACATCAACACTCGAGATCTGCTGACACTTCTCTGTTCACAAATCACTGCCGGGTGGTTTCTCTACCAGCATCAGATTTACTGACTCTAAAACGTCAGGTTCCTCTCCGATACAGACACCCATTTTGCCTCACCAAAGGCATCAGTTGGAGTTTTGAAGGAGGAAATTTAAATTGCACTAAAGACAGTTTTTACTGTACCCACCAAGTGCTCAAAATTGTACCATGACCAGACTTAACTCCAGTGGAACAAGCTGAAAGTACGTATTTTAAGGTATAATTTCACTTTTTGTTAGACAAGTGATGCTGCCCCATGCGTTACTGTTGTGACACACTACGCTGGCACTGGCATGAAAGGGGATGTGTGGGGGTGGCAGCACCATGAAAGGGGGAAGGTGGAAGCATCATCAAGGGTTGGGGTGTGTGGGACTGCTGGCAGCACCTTAAGGGGCAGTTTCTGTGCCCGCTGCCTCCAGCGCCCGGATCAGACAGGACCCGCCTGGGCAGGGGCCCCCGCGGGCACCGACCCGGAAGGAGAAGGAAACCCTCTCCCGCTCCCTCTGCCCTCTCCTGCGCTGGCATGGCCCAGTGAGGGCTGGCACGGCCCGGTGAGGGCTGGCAGCAGAATCCCTAAACTCCACCGCCTCCTCTCCTCCCCTCCGCTTGGGNTCCCAGACGCAGAGGGGCACCACCACCAGCAGCCCCACGATGTACAGCAGCACCACCAGCGGCCGGATCCACCGCCGCCAGTTCCCGCAGGTGCACGGCATGGCCGCAACGACGGCGGCGCCGGCGCCGCTTCTTCTCCTCCTCACACCGGCGCCGGGCTCGGCAGTTCCCACGGGGCGCGCATCACCGGCGGGGCCGCCCGCGCACGCCGC
>VXBZ01009615.1:0-29573 GCA_013399135.1 Heliornis fulica | reverse complement strand
GGGGGGGGATTGATTGGAAAGGGTCTGGAGCACAGTTCCTATGAGGAGCAGCTGAGGGAGCTCTGGGGCTTTTAAGTGTGGAGAAAAGGAGGCTGAAGGGAGACCTTCTTGCTCTCTACAAGTCCCTGCAAGGAGGGTGTAGAAAGGAGGGTGTCAGTATCTTCTCTCAGGTAACAAGTGATGGGATGAGAGGAAATGGTTCCATATTGCCCCAGGGGAGATTGAGGTTGGACATCAGGAAGAATTTCTTTCCTGGAAGGGTTGTCAGGCATTGGAACAGGCTGCCCAGGGCAGTGGTGGAGTCCCCATCCCTGGAGGGATTGAAAAGGTGAATAGATGATGTGCTGAAGGACATGATCTAGAGGTGAGCTAAGCAGGATGAGGCTGGGGTTGGACTGGATGATCTTGAAGGTCTTTTTCAACCAAAGTGATTCTATGATTCTGTCAGTTCAGAGAAATTCACCTGTGTTATGAAATGCTGCCATCACAATCTGATTATTTCCTTGTTCCTTTCATGGATGATCACTGAAGGGAATGGCTGTTCTTTGGGTCCAGAAGCATCTTTAACCAGCAGTTTGGGTGGTAGCTTAAGATGTGGCTTCTTTGTTTTTGTGGTTACCCAGATTTTTGCATGCTGGCTAGCTGGGAACTTGTTGGCTACCCACTATCACAAGGATGTTTGGCATTGTAAAACAGGCACTCCTCTTGCAGTTGATGGAATTAATGGATCTCTGTCTTTGCTTAGCAAAGATCAGACATTTCTGTTCATTTATTTTGCATATGATGCCTCAAAATATATTAAGCAATGTAACAGTAGGTGCTGTGTGAAAGGAAGTAGTGAACATGAAGTAATCACGTACAAGTAACCCTCAAACCCCAGAAGGGCACATTCCTGTGAAAGAATGGAATCAAAGCAGGCCAAAGGTTTGAAATTCAGCAAGATTATTATGAAGTATTCTTGCCACTTGGTTCTCAAAGGGAGGATCTCCCTGTAGAGTTCTGTCATACAAAAACCTTCCCAAAATTTTATCAGATATGATTTGCGGTAAAGAATAAATAATATTTAGGTTCAGTTTTAGCTGAGCCAGTATATCTCCTCACTAAAAGTCTGTGCTCTGGATGAAGGACAGGTTAAAATTCACAGATTCTTGGGATGTTTTCTGTAACAAAGGTGACTACTCGGTATGTTTTGTTAAGCATTTATTTAACCTGAGAGTGCCAGAGCACTGAAAAGGTTGTTCAGAGAGATTGTGGGGTCTGCACCCTTGGAGATACCGAAGACCTAACTGGACATTTTCTCAGTCAACTGGCTCTGAGTGGCCCTGTTTGAGCAGGGGGCTTGGGAAAGATGACTTCCATAGATCCCCTCCAACTGTTACTAGATTCAGACAATTCAGGGAATTAGATATAGGGAGCCTTATTATCCAGACATAACACTAGACAGAGAAGCAAGGAAACTTATTTTAGCAAAAATTAAAAATTAGCAAGTGCTTAAAATACTTGAACAGGTATTCTTTTGTAGACACAAGAGGGGAAGCAGTGCATTGAGGGCCTGTGGCATTATCATGCTTAAACAAGCAATTAACTGGCCAGCAGAAACAAAAGGCAGTTGGAGGGAGTTGCACAAAGGCATGGGTGGAACTGGTTTTGGAAGGTTGCAGTTCCTGGCAGGCATTCAGCCCCAAAAGTAATGGACAACCCGAGGAATACCTGCTTTATAACCTTTCAGGGGTTGTGAAGTTTGATTCTGTGAGTCACAACCTCAACCATCCTGATGGTAGTCACACAAATAAATATATGCCATAAAAGGATCATAGAATCAGAATGCTTTAGGTTGGAAGGAACCTCAAAGATCATCTAGTTCCAAAACCCTGCCACAGCAGGGAAAAGATGTTTCTCAACACCTTCTCTGTGATGAAATTTTTCAACTCTGACAAAATTCATATAAAAAAAATCACTTCCATCCCCCATCAGCTGTGGGTGTCAGGAGGATGGAGCCAGGCTCTTCTCAGTGATGGCCAGTGATAGGACAAGGGGCAATCACAGAATGGTCTGGGTTGGAAGGGACCCCAAGGATCACCAAATTTCAATCCCCCTGCCAAAGGAAGGGCCACCAACCTCCAGCCCTGCATCTAGTCAAGGTTGCCCAGGGCCCCATCCAACCTGGCCTTGAACACCTCCAGGGCAATGGGTCCAAGCTGGAGCAGAGGAAGTTCCACGTGAATGTAAGGAAAAACATTTTCCTTGTGAGTGTGATGGAGCCCTGGGCCAGGCTGCCCAGAGAGGTTGTGGAGTCTCCTTCTCTGGAGACATTCAAGACCAATCTGGACACATTCCTGTGTGATCTAATCTAGGTGATCCTGCTCGGGCAGGGGTTTGGACTGGATGATCTTTTGAGGTCCCTTCCAACTCTTGATGTTCTGTGATTCTGTGAAAGGAAAACTGTCATATGGACAATGTCCAGAAGTTCCTTCTAATCAGAAGTTTCTTTCATTCAACATAAAATTACATTAATTTATAGTAAATAACATTAACTGCAAATAATTTTTCTCATTTACCTGTTATGTGCCTTCCTGTTGAGAAGTTAGCAGAATGTTTTGAGAACTCCCTTTATTCCTCTCTTTGTTGAGGTTTTGTTCATGACAAAGCCTGGACTCAGATCTGTGAGTTGTTCAAGGAAATGATCTGGCCTGGTAGAGAGTCAGGCAGTACTGTTGCTTAGGGTGTACCTGCTCTTACAGCCACTGTCAATGCTCCTCTTGAAAATGTTGTGAACTGTGATTAAAAAAAAAAATGTTCTGTCATCTCCTACCTTCCAGCTGCAGCTTTAAATCACAGTACAGGTACCCACCAGGGATTGTAAGAGCTTTAACTCCTGGAACCTCTCTCTTCTCTCACTCCCTTTCTTAAGAGAGACTGTGAGACCTGCCTGTGTTCCTCAGCATTATAGGGAAGGGTGGACTGGCCTGTAGGTGGGGTACAGGGACTATTTCTGGCCAAGTTTTCAACTCAGCCAAATGAAGACATTAACACTGCTGGTAATATATTGAACATGGACAGGTAGTAGAAAAACATGAAGCTAAATTAAAAATTAGGGATCCTTCTAACTGAGCTCTGATTTTAGAGCCTTTGGAAAACCCATATGTTAATAGCAGAAAATATCTTCTCCCATACAATACAATTTGAAACATGGTTAAAGAATCTTAACCATGAAAAAAATACCAAAAATATATCGGGCAATAAAATTACCCTAGAAAAACAGAAAGTGATTCAAGAAGGGGAAAGAAATATATGAACCCAAATATTAGGGAAGAAGAACACAGAAGGGTCAATTCTCTGATCATTCCCTTCCCTGCTTCATGGTATCAGCTTCTGCTGCAGAAATGTGCTGCCTTCTGCACATGTTTCCTCATGTGCAGTCTGACCCTCCCCTGGCACAGCACCGAACTATTCCCATGTGTTCTGGAGAAGAGGAGACTGAGAGGGGATGTGATTAATGCTTATAAGTATCTAAAGGGTGGATGTCTAGAGGATTGGGCCAGACTCTTCTCAGTGGTGCCCAGTGACAGGATAAGGGACAGTGGGCACAAACTAGAACACAGGAGTTTCATCCAAACAGGAGGAAAAACTTCTTCGCTTTCAGGGTGGCAGAAAACTTTCAGGGTGGCTTCCCAGAGAGGTTGTAGAGTCTCCTTCTCTGGAGATACTCAAGACTCACCTGGACATGACCCTGTGCAACCTGCTCTAGGTGATGCTGCTTCAGCAGAGGCATTAATAGGTATCTTCAGCAGTCCCAACACCTACTGTTGTGTGATTCTGTGAACCTGCCCTATTGCTTCCACACAGGGAGAAGAGATCAGGACCTTCCTGTCCACTTACTTTCCTGAGGAAGTTGGAGAGAGCAATGAGGTTGCCCCTCAGGTTCCTTTTCTCCAAACTAGACAAGTCCCAGTCCTTGGCTGCTCCTTGTGGACATCCTCTCTAGCTTTTGAACCAGTAATTCAGTCTGTCAGGGATGCAGTACTCCTTTCAAAGGTCTGTTCCTTTAAGACACAAACATGTTACCTGGTACTTCCTACTTAGACAACATACATTGTAAATACAGTAATAGCAGAGAATGAGAAATACACTGGAAGGTTTTACAGCTATGCAAAACTGTGGACTTACCTGGGGAAAAAATTCTTCAAGATTTTCCATATAGACATCCCATACTTCACAGCCCTCCACATAAGAAGTCATTTCTAAATCTCTAAATGGGGATGTTACAAAATGTTGTAGAATAGTAAAGTAGCATCTTTAGCATTTTCTTTTGGTTGTTGTCTGTTTCCATGAAGAGCTGATTGTGCTGCATACCCGAATGGGAACACCCCCCATTAAAATTCTGTAATAGATGCATTTTTTATGACTAAATTTATAGTCTTCTTGACTAGCTAAATACTTAGTAATGTGCATAGCCCCTCACATATTTGCTATTAAAGCTGCTAGATGAAACTGAAGTTAAAAAAGATGTTTGCAAAACAAACACAACAGGACAAACTAGTCAACTGTTCATTGTATGTTCAGCCTAGAAATAGGTAAAATAATATATATTCAGAAGCAAGTTTTGCTTAACAGATGTATTGAACCAATTAAAAAAAATTTCATGTTCCAAAGTTATGTCGGTTTTATTAATTCACACTTCTAAAATCCCACCTTATTCTTAATTGTTCTATAAAGGGAAAGAAAAAAGTGCATGCAGTGAATGACACCAGAGTATTTATGCAACTATAACTGAGGTGGTGTGTAAACCAACTAACATAGTTTGAGTAGCCACTAGGATGTGCTGTCGGCCTAAAATTGAAGCCCTGGTATTTAAGAGACAAATCTAAAAGTTCTCAATTGTGATGAAAACATATACCCCTAGTATTCTCATTTGGAGATTTCAGAAAAGAAATAAAAAAATACAGATTTTTTTTTTTAATGAATGGAACGGGGGTATTTCAATGGTAGGAAAATTTTCCTATCATGCAAATATGCTTAGCAGGAGTACTTGAACTGAGACACTAAAGGAGTGTCCCAGCCATTACCACATTTGATTTGTTGAATATTTAACTTTTGAACTATTATTGCTGGAAATTTGGAATAGCATCACAAGGTGGGGTCTCTGTAGTAAGACCTCATGTGCATATCATATGTGCAATATATGCAGCATATTTACATACACACACAAACAAAATAGTGTACCGAAAGAAAATACTTGTGGTCTTGGTTATCTGTTGCCTGTTGTAAATTTAAATGTATCAAACAGTGCTCAACTAAGAGTTGTGGATGTGAGCTGATATACTGAGTTCCTGGTTGTAAAATGATAGGTCTATCAAGATGCCGAGTTCTGAAATGTGTTATGATGGAAAGATTTGAAGCACAGTTGTTAAAGTTTACAATTTGTCACTATGTTAGGATTTTCCAGCGCTTGCCACTTCACAGGGGCTAACATGTTCTCTGAGTTGCCTGTGTAGAAAGTGATTGATAAGCCATGCAGGAAAACTTACAGAAGGATCTGCTTTATCTGTTCAAGCCAAGAATACCATGTTCATAGCTGGCAATTCTTTCAAGCCAGCAACAATCCTTTCACGCTTCTAGAATTACAGATTTCCTGCAGCAAGGAAGGGAGAAAGCATCCTGCTTCTGGTTTTGTTTGTTTGGGTTTTTTTCTTCTGGATTTTCCATTGTAAAAACACAGCAGGAGTATAAAAATTTAAAGATTCCTAAAATACTTTAGTGTTTATGTAGTATAGACAAGGCTGTTACTGGGCGTGATTAAGTGGTCTAATAAGCCTTGCCTTTAATCTGGGTGATTGTCTAACTGATGCATCAAGTGTACATAATGTTAAATATAATATTTCCAGTCATTCCTTTTAACACCACTCAAAAACTGAAGTTTGGTCAAAATGGGTTTTGATCATGGCTTCTCAGTTGTTAAGTCTACCAGAATTGACAGGTAGTGCTGAGTGTATTTGGAAAAAAAGCCCCAACCCACAACATAAACCACTTTAAAAGAGCAGGTCCTTGGCCAATTAAAACATGTCAGCATAACAACTCTTGCTCCTGAAGAGTAAGATTTTCTTTCTTTTCTTCTGAGAGGCATGAACTGAGTTCTAGTCTGAGAGTCAGGAATTCCTCCATTCTAATTCTGCTACTGACTCAGTTGTAGCCTATGGCAATTTATTACAATTTTTTATATATGTAAAATGGAAATATTTGTCCAGGGGCAATATGAAGATTAATTACTTAATATTTATAAATCGTCCTGAAAATCAGCATTATGCAGAAATTATGATTATTTTGGAGCAACTGATTCTAATCTGGAATGAGACCCAGAAAAGGACACGAACACCTGATGCTCAAGTTAGGTGGAATGTAGATGTACTAGGTCAAAAGTGCAGTCCTAAAAATGATTACACATCTTCATGTAACCCTGGAGGTACTTAAGTTTGATTGGAAGCTCAGGCAGTTTTTATTTTGAGGTGTATAAAGTCTGCTGGCAGTGCTCTCAAAGGTACTTAAGCCTTAATAGGACTGAGCAGCCCAGTAATTAACTGGGGCTAGTGCCCAGTAGGTGTCTGGACATGAAGCATTCCTCTCTATGTCTCCCTGGAGAGTGCAGTCCAGTAGGTGAGCTCTGCAAGCACGCAGTAGGCCAAGCCCCAGCAGCAGCAGCTGGCCCCACAGTGGAAAAATCTGTTTCCCTTCAGACTGCAGCTCAGTGCTCAGAACAGACAGAAATGTGGATGAGATCCAGGTTCAATTCCCTTGTCTGTCTGAAGGGACTCAACCCCTCCTCTCGGCCACGCTTTACTCTGCGGGCAGCAGGCTTGTCAGTGTAGGAAGGATTCTCCCATCTCCAGTTTCACTCTACAGAGATACTCACTAGTCACCATCAGCGTTTAAGTCTTGCAGTTATGGCACATTGGTGAGAAAAAGGACCTGCTGTCAGATTTTACAGAAAATAGGGAAATAGTCCTGGATAAGTACAAAAATAGTTGCAGGAGTTGGGACTAGACCCATAGGATAGAGTGCTCCTGCTTCTATTAGTCTGCTTCCAGCACAATGTGATGACCTCTGTGCGTGTACCAAATGCAAAAACTTTCCTTTACACACTGTATAGAGACTCCAAACTCTGGATTCACTTAGGCAGGCTACAAAGATGAAAATCAGATGGTGTGACACTTAGGAGTGCTGTGCTTTGTCATTTGCTACGTTTGTCCTCGGCTCGGCAAAAGGAATCAGTCAGATCACGGAATCACAGAACGTCAGGGGTTGGAAGGTTCCTCTAAAGATCATCTAGTCCAACTCCCTGACAGAGCAGGATCACCTAGATTAAATCACACAGGAACGTGTCAAGATTGGTCTTGAATGTCTCCAGAGAGGGAGACTCCACAACCTCTCTGTGCAGCCTGTTCCAAGGCTCTGTCACCCTCACAGGGAAATAGTTTCTCCTTACATTCCCATGGAACCTCCTCTGCTCCAGCTTGGACCCATTGCCCCTTGTCCTATCACTGGCCAGATGGGATAGAGTGAGCTGAAGTGCTCTCCCCTTTGCTCTTGCTTTCTGTATCTATTGCTCTCCATACTTGTGGCTAGTTTTCAAAATGAACAGATAAGAAACATAGCCTGAGCCTGATCTTTTTCTTCAGAAGTCAAAGGGAAAAATCCTGATGATGTTAAGGAAATCAGAACTGGCTTCCAAGCATTAGTAGTAGAAGAAATTTTTGAGAAGGTTCTTGTGTAGTAGGTATTATAGCTAAAACTCATGTATTTCTGCTGTGATTTGTCAAAGCTGCTATTTCTGCCATGTCAGTACCTGTCTCAGTATTTTAAAACAAATTAATTCAAAGGAATTTTATAACAATTTAAATTCAAATGCTCTGAAATGCAGTCTGTTAAGTGGCTGAAATGACTACTAAAAAGTAGAAAAAGAAAAATAGGCTTTTCTTTCTGGAATACATGTGTGATTTTACTTTTATTCTTTCATGGATATGTTTAGCTAAAATATTTTTAACAGCTTGGGCATATGACTGGGCAGTCATCATGGAACAAAATCATAAAGATGCAGTCTTCACTTTTTGAGGAATGTTGGTATAAAGAAACACGTAGGCTTGTGAAGATGAAAATAAGACTTTGATCCCTGCCAACATGTAAACAGCAACGTGACTGGAAGATAATATTCACACTACATAAATTTCTACATATCTACAAATAGATAACTATTAGCAGGAGAAAAAGCATTTTTCAGTAACCATGAAAAATATAAAACCAAACCCTCTCCTTCTAAAGCTGCACTGTTGTTTAAACATGATCGTATTAGAGGCTTTTTGTATGCCTATAACAAATTGCTTGCTTTTGTGCTGGAGCTTAGAAAGTTCCATGAAACAGACTGAAAACCCCTGAACTGGGCCTCTGGAAAAAAAAAAAAAAAAGCTTTTCCATATTTTAAAGTGGCTTTTTTGGCCTCCCGAGTCTTTCTGGCACATCCTTCTCAGACCCTTATGGACTGGGATGCTGCCAAACAGCTTTTTTCCCACAAAACTCTAATAAACTTTGAGTGCTGGACAGAAGAGTAGTACAATTCCCAAAGAGAGGTTTCACGACAGGATTCCAAAATACCTACAGTATAGAACCTAGCCTCTGAATGAACCCTGCAATATTTTTCCTTGATTTTCTTACAAATACAAGAAATACAGTTGTCTTATGCTGATATAGCATTTTGATTTTTTATTTTATTCTACCAGTAATATGATTCCTAATACTGTTTTATGTATTAGATGCGCTTATTCTAATTCAAAGACACTTTGGTTTTTCCAGACATTAAACCATACTTACATTTACTTACAACCACATCAAAATCTTTTGTAACTACAAACTATTTAGACACTTTTCTCAGAAGAAACCCACTGGAGGAGTTACAGGCAACTTCAGCTCTTCAGTTACCATGACTGGAGATAGCAAACCCAAACAAGTCTGTAGCATTTCTTTGGACTGTTAGACCTTGTCAAACTTTAATGTTCTCTAAGTTCAATTTGAAACAAGAACATCATCTGCCATTGAAAATTGAGCTTTTCTATATAATTGATTTTGTTCTCCTACACTTGCCTCTAATGCCTGTGCTACTTGGAGTTTGGCATAAGCCCATTTCATGTTCCAGGTAGGAATATCTTTTTTCTATGTGTGCTTGAAGTAGTTCAAAGCTAAAGTAGCAGGAAAATTCTTCTGATGTATTTTGAAGGAAGTCTATAGGAGGTGGCAAAGAGAGGGTGACAGCAAAAAGGTTCATATTAGTCATCTCAGGCTCCTAGTCAGCGTGCTACAGCTGGTATCCCAGTCGCAGGGCAGGAGTACGGAACTTGATTGTTTCATTTAATTTGTAGAGCACTTGCACATCAATAAACACAGCTCATTTACACAACAGGGGATTGTGATTACAACAAACAGGGTCCTGTTCTTTGAGCCAGCACTCCCAGGTGCATGTGAGCATGCCCGTGGTTTTGGCTGGGAGATGTTTTCACATAATCGAGAACAGAATTTTGAGTCAAGTGGTTAACTCAGTTCTGAGACACTCAGACAGTATCTGATAGAAACATCTACTTACCTGTTAAGTACCTGGTCCTTACCCTGCTTACTCAAAAAGCTTCCACTGACTTCCAAGGACCCAGTTTACCACATAAAAAAGCAGTTAAGTCCATTGCAGTGTGTGTTTTGTTAAAGAGTATGTATTAAAAATTACATACTTCCCTTGCAAACCCCTATTTTTATTTAATTCTATGATTCTGCAGTAATACATGCAACAGACAAAACGTTACATGCTTTGTCATTGCCAAGCTGATTCCTTTTGGAAAGTCTAAAAGAAAATTTATCCAGCTACAGTTACAGATATAGTTACTGAAAAAAATATATAATTAGCCTCAGAAATGTCCACTTTTTTGGTACTGCAGTATTTGGAAACCAGACACCCTTAGCACACCTAAGCATGCTTCATAAACTGAGTAAAACAGGGAGAGGTATCTGTGGTAGAATGAAGCAAAGTCCCAAGTAAGCAGATTATGTGAATCCATGTGCAGTTGTGGAGCATATAGGGGCAGTTGTGAACACTCTGCATATGTGTTCAGTACATACATACTGTCATACATGTGAAACAGGACTGGACCTTTGACACTTCTTTTGAAGAATGTTGTTCACTTAGTTGTTTGCTATTACTCTGAGTGTCATCTGTGATTAAGAACTTCAAATACAGCAATTTAAAAAGGACTTATAGAAAAAAAAACCCTCCCAAAACCCCAAGAATAAACAGTGAAAAATTGAATCTGCACGGTTTAATTTTAAAGAAAATGTTAATAAGAATGCTGTGAGAGATTCAGTGGAAATGGTGTCTTGGGGATTGTGGTCCCTAAAATCAAAGACATTACTAATTACTTATACTGACGATTTTCCAGCTACTTTGGCCTGCTTTGGAGTTCCACAAGGCAATGAAAGTTGCATCCCAGAGACACCACACTACTTTTAAATACCCTCTTCTATATATCTGAGCAAGAACATTTAAGGTGAAAGCCTGATAGGACTTTTAGACTTGGTCTTGGAAGGGAATGAATGCTCCCTTAATATTTTTCTGTAAGAAAACACATCTTTAGCATAAGAAATATGACCAGCATGAGCACCATGTATTTAATGATTAAATAGGATGTTCCAGAAGCATTTCCAATAGACTGCAGTTCATGGGTATTTAGGAGACAGCTGTGCAGATCTTACTCTGTTTTCTCCTTCTTAACAATTTCCCATAGTATACACACTGTAATATGAAGTTCCATCTTAATAATGGATTTTCACAGACTTCTAAGACCACTAAATAAAAATACAACAATGTCTAATAGCAATAGTTCAATAGAAAAGGAGTTATGTATGTCTTTAGGTGATATCTACTATGTAATAATGTTATTAGATAGGCTACACATGAATTTACAGCAAATGAATTAAACAGAGTACCAAAGCATGGAAAAGCAGGAAATCACTCCAAACATACCCTGCTTATCCATGAATGCTAGAAGTCAGTGACACTGGGGAACTGGAATACTTGTTTCTCTGCAGTGACATTGCCAGAACAGATATATTCAGCATTTGGTGGAAGATAATAATCAACTTAAACGGTGGGATGCCTGTGTAAAAATAATGGGTCATGTCAAAGGAGAATTCATGTTATATGTGAAAGCAAAGCTAACTTGTATTAACCAAGTCACAGCTCCTCTATACTAAACCTGCAAATCTAATTTAGAAACAGCACATAAATAGCATAAAGGTAGTAAAAAGGTCATTTTCTTACTGGATGAACAGTATGACCACCACGGTTGACATATTGTGGGAGCTTGGAATGTGTGAAGATATGGACAAACCAATAGTGGAGCACTTCAGTTACATGAGGTAGTGTCCATAAATGTAATGCTGGGGCACAGTGCTCAAACTTCCTTTAGTATTGTACATGTCTGCTCTGGAACAGCAGCCAGGGAACCCACAAGAGCAGTCTGAACTGGATTCTGGCAGTTCACAGGACTTGGGTAAATACTGCTGTTTGGGGAAAAATTAAAAAAGAGGAACAACTTGATAAAGAATAATAGATACTTTTTCAAGCACATCAAGACCTTACAGCAAAGACTGTTAAGAGTCAAAGGTATAAAAGGAAGCTTAAAGAACATAAAGTCATAGCAGATTAACGAAATCCACTGCATCCACACTCACTGTGTTGGAGCATAAGTAGCTTCCCATAACAAGATGATCTTGATAGTGGTTCTAAAGATCTGATTTAGACCAAGAAGAGTTTCTAGGTCAAATAAAAACCTGGTATTTACCTATATATTCTGAAGGAACTCAAGCAAGCTTTTAGCTGTAGGTGAAACTATGCATAGCAAACATATGCTCAGAGGGTGAGAGAGGGATTTCTGCCTAAAACTACAGATCAGTAAGCTAATTCTGTATTCAGGAAACTGGTGGAACCTGTAATGAAGAATAGGATTAATGGCTGCATTGCTGAACATTAGATATTTAGAAGAAGCAACATGAGTTTTGTAAAGGGAACTTACAGCTCACAAAATTATGTTCTCTGAGGGTGCCATTGGACATGTTCATATGGGTCCTCACATTGATATAATCTATTTGGATTTGCAGAAGTCTTTTTACAAGATCCATCTTCAAAGATTGAAATCAACTAAGTTTTGGTGGTACAAGGTGTTAGGAGTTATTATAGAGGGATAAATAGAGGGATAAAGAACAAAGTAGATCATGATCATGCTGCTGCATCTAGGTCATATTGGTCACTGTTGGATTCCCTCCATTTTGAAAATTGCATGGTAGAATTCAGAAAAATTTAGAAAAAGGACAGAAGATGATAAATGGTAGAGAACAGCTTTCATACAACTTATGAGAAACAGTCTAGTCAGCCTGGCAGAGATGTCTGAGTCTATAAATTCACGAGCAGCAAGGTAAACAAAGAGCAATTATTTACTGTCCTGTAATCCAAGACCTAGAGGATATTGAAGAACATTATCAAATGGCAAGTTCATAGTGTAGCCTCACATGATGTAAATTAAATCATTGGATTCATTGCTTGTGAATGCTATGAATACCAATGGATTACATGGGTCAAAAAGATAAATCCATGGTGAAATACCCATTATTTACATATTAAAGCACTGATTTTCATCTCAGTTTGGTGAAAGTTTGGACAGTCTACCAGTGAAGTGCTACAGTATGCTTATACTGTCCTTACACCCTACCCTAGGGGTCTGCTATAGTTCCATATTTAATCTTTCATAAAATTGTTATGCAGCCTATGTTGCCACAGGCTTGCAGAGCATAGTTTTGGAAAAAATTATTATAGTATTTATGCAACACATAGTTGAAGCAGCATTTGGAATAAATTTTTAGCTCCCTAGTGAGTTCAAAATTGTTCTTGAATTGCATTGTTTGCTTATTTGGGTTGGTCAATCCTTTCCATTTTCCATCTTGGCAGCCACAGGAACAAATTGTTGTTAACAGATCCAGACCTGTTAACCAGTTCTAGCCATGACAGTTGGTGCTACAAAGTAGTCATGAAGTACTCTAAAATAAGACATAAACAGTGTGTTAGATTAATTATATGTGTTCAGCATTGAGACTCAACTGGAAGAAGTTAACCAGTTATCCAATAAATTAAGCATTGTGTGGTATTCTTATTTTCAATTCAAGGGAAGAATTACTGAAATTTACTACCAGATTAACTAAAAAGTAGAATTACTAAAAGTAATCCCTACTACTAAGTGAGGCTTGATAGGAAGTGTGTCAGGTCGGCTTAGTTATAGAGAGCTCCTTTTCTTGTAATATCTAATTCTTTTTCATGTCATACATTTCCCATATTAGTTTACTTGATAATTTTATTTGCATACAGAACAAGGTTTATGAAATCACATACCCGTGGCAAAAACTGCAAAGGAGGAGTGAATGTACATGACAGTTCTCAGGGAGTGTTTAGTTGATGCCAACTGTTTTCCCAAAGCCTAGAAAATACATCCTTAGAACAGCTAAATATGTAATCAGGTACAGAAGATGAAATTTTCCAAAAGGAGGCAGATCCCAGAGGTCTGTATATCAAGAGAATTGTAAGGGTTTTCAGTTCCACTCAGCAGGCTAAACCCCCACAGAGATACTTGTCTCTTATATATTTCAACTACTTCAGGAATACAGCATCCTGCATTGCCTGCAGTAATAAATATTGATCCCATGATTCCTCTGACATTGGATTGCTATATTTCTGAGAGATGTGTGCTTGCAGTATAATATGTCCACATTGATTTCAGTGTAGACCAGAATTGTTTCAGTAAAACTGATCTGCATAATTGTGGTGGACATGTCAGGGATATGTAAGTAGGATATTCCAGCCAACTGTAGAGTTCCAGTATCTGCCTAAACAGTGGACACATTCAGTAAGTGCATTGACATTGATCATTCTATTGATATCTGTGCAGTAACTTGTGAGAGTTGCATTTGGGATGGGATAAGGACAATACTCTGGATTGTCAGAATGGATTCTCAGAATATCAGCATTCCACAGTGAGGATTGTTCACTGCAAGTGTTCCCTCTTCTGCTATTGTGGACATCTGTCTCTGTTGGTGGAGTGGTGTGAGAGTACCGGTTATTCTGACTTCTTTTATTAAGCTGGTTTTATAGGAGGAAAAGTGTGCCAAAGCTTCTTTTCTCACCTAGGCATATGAGGTGATATTTTCACAATTAAAGCCTCACAGAAGCATTTATTTCTGTCCTGCCTTAGCTGTAGTGGGTTTAGGCACACTCCATCATACGTTCTGCCTGAAATCCCTGTCCTGTAAGTCAGTGGTAATTGAAGTAACTGGTTTCAGCCACGATAGAGTTAATTTTCTTCCTGATAGCTGGTATAGTGCTGTGGTTTGGATTTAGGATGCGAATAATGTTGATAACACCCTGATGTTTTAGTTGTTGCTAAGCAGTGGTTACAGTTAAGCCAGGAATTTTTCAGGTTTCCAGGCCCTGCCAGTGAGGAGGCAAGAGCCTTCCTCAGGAGCTGCACAGAGGAAGTGTGGTGGGGTGGAGGAGGTGAGTTTAGCTAAGGAGTGCCACAGCTCAGGAACTGGATAGGCCTTGGTCAGTGGGTGGCAAGCATTTGTGCTATGCATCGCTTGTTTCTTGTATTCTTTTATTGTTATTAGTGCTGTTATTAATCTCTTCCTTTTTTCTCGCATTAAATTATTATTTCAATCCATGGGTTTTACTTTTTCTCAGTTCTTTCCCTCATCCCACTGGGGAGGGAAGTGAGTGTATGGCTGTGTGGTTGTTTTAGCTTCCTGACAGGTTAAAATGCAGCAGTCATTTACTTCAGCATTTTATCCCAAGTTACTACTTGAAATCATTTTAATGGCCGTTTTTAACTTTGACTGAGGCAATACCTTCAGCTGGTGGATAACATAACATCCTTTATTTTCTTCTATATTATTTCAGTCCATGTAAATACTTTCAATTCTTGTGTGAGCACATTATAATCTCAATTAACTAAAGTTAAGACTGGCCAAGTCTTGATGCCATTTTCATGCTTTCCAAGCAGATTATGAAGAATAAAACCAAATTGATAAAATGCATAAAAGTCCTTAATTTGAATCATAAAGTAGTTGTGAAACGCAGAACTGGGTTACAGTAAGACCACTTCTAGTCTGAAAAATTTGGAAATCTTAGAAGTTAATTTCTTTCTTTAGCTGCTTTATTATGCTGAAGATGTAGAAAACACTTTTCTTTGCAGATTAACCTCATTACTTTATCCCCATGGAATTTCAAACACAAGATTAAACAAATTCAGGTGTTCAGGCCAAATTCTTGTATTTTTCATCAAGCAAATTTACCCAGTTTTCAGATTTAGTACTGTGCTAATCTCTTTTCCACAGTATGGAAACTAACTTTGATTGTTCTGAATGTATTAATTCTTTTCTGTTTGTCAGCAAGCACTTTGATGTTAGAACAGTTTGGTATTTGATTGCCCAGTGGGCTGCTCACATCTTTGGTTATAACGTGCAGCCATACCTGGTATGGAAGCACGCACAGTTAAACTATATGGGTGGTTTTTTTCTGCTTTCTCTCTAAATGACTCACACTTTTTAAGTAAATGGAAGAGGAGGTCATGTTTTGAGTTCTTTTATCAGGGAGGTGGTTGAGTCTCCATCCCTGGAGGTGTTTAACAGACGGGTAGATGTGGTGCTTGAGGACATGGTCTAAGGGTAGACTTGGTGGCAGTAGGTTAATGGTTGAACTGGATGATCTTAGGGGTCTCTTTCAACTTTAACAGTTCTATTATTCTATGATTCTATGATTCTGTGTCATCCATCAAGGTCCTGGAATGCACAGAGGACTGCTTCCTCATACAAATGTTGGATATGCCAACCAGGAATGAAGCACTGCTGGACTTACTGATCACAAACCAAGAAAACCTGTTCCTAATGGCTTGGTTAGTGGTAGCCTTGGCTGCAGCCATCGCAGTATTGTGGACTTTGGGATCCTGCTGAATGGTAGTATAAGACTAAGGCTTTAGATTTGAGAAGAGCAAACTTAATCTTGCTCAGAACTTAGTTGGGAGGGATTCTGTGAGGAGTTTTCATGGAGGGTAAAGGAGCTAGCGACCACTGGGAGTTTATCAAGAACGCTCTCCTGGAAACACACAACCAGTTCATCCCTTTTAAAAGTAAGGGAAGTAAACAGAGTGAGAGACCCCCTTGGCTTAACTGCAAGCTTCAGAGTCTGCTCAAAACCCAAAGGGAATCATACCAGAGATGGAAAAGCAGATGAATACACACTGAGAACTGTAAGGAAATTTCCAGGACATGCAGAGATGCAGTTAGAAAAGCAAAAGTTCTAGTTAAAACTGTCCAGAGGTGTCAAAAACTACAAGAAAGGGTTTGTCAGGTATGTAAACAACAAGCAGAAGGATAACATTGGCCCACTGTTACCCAGGGGAGGCACATTAGTCACCAACAGTGCTGATAAGGCAGAGGTTCTCAACACTTTCCTCACCTCTTTCTTCACCGGTGCTGTCAGGCCCCAGGTCGTGAGAACAAAAATCCAGGTCTATGCAAACACATGTGAACTATTACAGGAGCTTGACCCTTAGAAATTTATGGGTCCTAATATACATCTAAGAGTGTTAATAGAGCCAGATGATGTCATTGTAAAGCTGCTCTCCATAATCTTTGAGAAGTTGAGGAGATCAGGGGATGTCTCAGAACACTGGAGGAAAGCTAATGTCAGCCCCATCTACAAGGAGGTTTAAAGGAGGATCCAGGAAATTAGAGGACTATCAGTCTTACTTCAGTCCATGGGAAAGTACAGAATTAATCCTCAGAAGGATTAATCAGTGAGTTATCAGAAGTCAAATGAAGCACCAAGAGGAGTTTGCAGGTACTCAGTTACTCTGAGTGCTGCTGAAGAATAGAATAAATTGTTTTTTCTTATCATTTTTATCGCTTACTATGCCAAACTTTATTGTAATAATAAGCTACTGTAACTATTGAGGCAGAAAAACATGACTCAAGCAACTGTTCATTTCAGAAGCAGTGGTATCTGTACAGGGAAAAAATTATTCTAGATGAGATACTAGAGGTCAATTAATTTCATCTTCCTGAGAGAAACTGGAGACGAACTACATTGTTTTATTTAGTTCTTATCTTCCTTTCCCACACTTGAACTAATGATAAGCTGTGTTTCTATTAAAGCCACATTTTAAACATGCCTGGTTTTGGTTGAGGTTAGTTATGTTTTTTTCTTTTGCAACTTGGGAATTCTTTCTATTCTGTAAACTTTTTATATGTCTTCTCTTACCCTGATTTTAGAGATAATTGCCTTTATTTAGACTTTGAAAGGGTGAGGAGTGTAAATTAGGAATCCAGTGCTGAGCTGAACTTTACACAAGTGATTGTCTGGAAGACATTTTGCCAGGCAGTGTTAGCATGCAGTCCGAGTCTGTTTCTTCTAATGAAAATGCATGCTTTTGCCTCAGGGACATTTGAGCAGAAATCTGTTCATACAAATGCAGCAGAATTTGAATTTGTACTCTATCTTCTCACAAACTGAAACCCATAAGACTTCACAGAATCGAATGATATACTAACAAGATTGTGGTAAATATGTAAATGAAAAGAGTGAAACAGAAAAAAAAAAAAAAAGCAAGTAATTCCACAAGCAATAGAACTTACAAATACTGGTTTCCAGGAATTTGTGTGTTGTGGTTTGATTCTCAGATGTCTTACAAGTTGCAAGCTCTGATCAAAGCTTTCTCTGCATGTATAATGTTCTCTGATTTTTTTGAGTAGATATAAACTCCATTTCAGCAATTTTCTGCATAGAGCACGACTAGGTTCTTACCCTTCTACCCATCCCTATAACTTTGTAATGATGATAACTCTCTTCTGTAAAATTTATTGAAACTGGGTAAGGGGGCTTATAGTTGTTTTTGAAAGACAGAAGGACAGACAGGTAAACTGACCGTATTAAAAGCAAAATAAATCTCCTGAGAGATGAGGGTTGCTCAAGCCTCCTTTCACAAACACAAGCTCACAGGTCCATCAGGTGAGATTTATGCTGAAGTACCCCATGGACACTTTTTTGCAAAGCACAGGAGCTGGCTGGACCAGGTCTGAGGCACAGTTTGATATGGAAACAAATAAATACAAGCAAAAATGTAAGTAAAAACATATGTATGCTCTATCTTTGAGGCCACTCAGTATAAAATACACCAAGAAGTAAATGTTTAGCGAGGTAGGTTGAAAAAAAAATTAAAAGGCATCTTGAAAACAAGGACAATAACTGGATTCTAAACCTTAAGAAAACTCTGCAGAGTATTTGAAATTGAAATCACAGAATCACAGAATATTAGGAGCTGGAATAGACCTTGAGAGATCATCCAGTCCAACCCCCCTGCCTGAGCAGGATCATCTAGAGCAGATCACACAGGAACGTGTCCAGATTGGTCTTGAATGTCTCCAGAGAAGGAGACTCCACAACCTCTCTGGGCAGCCTGTCCCGGGGTTCCATCAACCTCAGAGGGAAAAAGTTTCTCCTTACATTCTGATGGAACACTTCTTATGCTCCAGCTTGGACCCATTTCCCCTTGTTCTGTCACTGGCCATCACTGAGAAGAGCCTGGCTCCATCCTCCTGACACCCACCCTTTACATATTGATAAACATTAATGAGGTCACCCCTCAGTCTCCTCTTCTCCAAGCTCAAGAGACCCAGCTACCTCAACCTGTCCTCAGAAGGAAGATGTTCCACTCCATCATCTTAATGGCCCTGCACTGGACTCTCTCAAGGAGTTGTATGTCCTTCTGGAACTGAGGGGCCCTGAACTGGACACAATACTCCAGGTGGGGTCTCACCAGGGCAGAGTAGAGGGGGTGAAGGACCTCTCTTGACCTACTAGCCAACCCCCTTCTAATACACCCCAGGATGCCATTGGCCTTCTTGGCCACAAGGGCACATTGCTGGCTCATGGTTACCCTGAGGACCCCCAGGTCCCTCTCACCTGCACTGCTCTCCAACAGGCCAGTCCCCAACCTATCCTGGTCCCTGGGCTTGTTCCTCCACAGATGCCAGACCCTACCCTTGTTCCTTGTTCAATCTCATTCAATCTCTCCCTGCCCAGCTCTGCAGCCTGTCTAAATCCTGTGGAATGGCAGCACAACCTTCTGGGGTGTCACCATCCCTCCCAGCTCGGTGTCATCAGCAAACTTGCTCACTGTGCACTCTATTCCCTCATCCAGGTCATCAGTGAATACATTGAACAGTACTGGTCCCAGTACCGACCCTTGAAGGACTCCACTAGTTACAGGCCTTCAGCCAGACTCTGCCCCATTAATGACAACTCTCTGGCTTCTTCCCTTCAACCAGTTCTCAATCCACCTCACTACTGTACCCTCCAGGCCACACTGCCTCAGTTTCCCCACCAGGATGCTGTGGGAGACGGTGTCAAATGTCTTCCTGAGATCCATAGAAACCACATCCACTGCCCTCCCATCATCCATCCACCTGGTTATATCTGTGTAAAAGGCCATTAGGTTGGTCAAACATGACCTCCCCTTGGTAAAACCACGCTGACTGCTCCTGACAGCCTCTTATCCCTGGTGTGCCTGAAGACAGCACCAAGGACAAGTCATTCCATCACCTTTCCCAGGATGGAAGTGAGTCTGTCTGCTCTGGAGTTACCCGGTTCCTCCTTCTTGCCCTTTTTGAGACTGGACTGACATTGGCCTCCCTCCAGTCCTCAGGCACCTCTCCCATTTCCCAGGATATCTGAAACATGATGGACAGTGGCCTGGCAATGACCTCTGCCAGCTGAAGCACCCTTGGGTGCATCCCATCAGGGCCCATGGATTTATGCATGTCCAGACAGCCCAATTGATCCCTGACCCAGTCCTCATCAACTGAGGTGGGTTCCTCATTTATCCTGGCTTCGTCTGGGACTTCTGACATCTGTGGCTCCAGCAGTTGGGGGACAGTCCCCAATAGCACAGAAGGCATTCAGTAACTCTACCTTCTTACTGTCCTCAGTCACCAGGGCTCCCACCTCATTCCTCAGTGGACCCACACTGCCTCTAATATCAGTTATGTTGGCTATATATTTAAAGAAACCAAATGTGAGACTATATAAAAGAAATATATAAATGAAATTTTACACTGGACTGATGAGTTGGGAATTGGGAGTTCCCCCAAATTATGATTGTGACAGTTAATGGAATTTTGGTTCTGATGAAACTCATGGAATAGAGGTCCTGTCAGCATAGAGAAAAGCTGGGCTTGGTTCAGCTGAGAGAACCCATCGATAAAGTAAGACAAAGGAGATGGATAATTTTGGAAAGTTTTGGTGCACAGATAAAATCCCAGAGCACCTTTTGCAGAACTTGGCAGGAAAATGAAAGGTTGAATTTCAGAATTGTGGAAGACTTGGCGGTTCTTTTGGAAAGATAGTTTTTTTCAGAATTTGGGGTAGATACAACACTGAGAGGCACATTTACCATTATCAGTGGGAAGAATTTGGGATAATCAAAAAATTGTCTTAGTAAGTTTTACAAACAGTTCCTCTCCCTCTCACCATCATGGCCATGTAGTAACACTATTTATCCTTATGATTGGTTTGTGAGTGGCAACAGCTGCCACCATGGAAATAAAGAGCATGCACAGCACAAGAGTCTGAGACGTCCCAAGACCTTGCTTGTCACCCTTATTTAAGCTCTGTCTGTCCTTCAGCTGGCTGGAGATAGAATGAGGATCACTGATTAGTTTTGCAGGCTTTGGCCCCTAAGAAAACTCACAAAAATAATTCTGAAGAATTCTGAATTAAAAAAAACCCCTCTCACACCTGTTTGATACTTTATCCTCCTTTTTCTTTAGTTAAAAAGTTTTGTATTTCCTAATTCTGTTGCTAAGGTCAGCCATCCTTTTGGGGAGTAGGAAGATGTGTTTTCCATCTAGGCTGAACTCTTAAAGTATTGTTTGTATGTGCAGATGCACATATATATATATATCTATCTTTGCCACATGACAGAGCCAACTGTTGGTTTGGAAGCAATAGATGTTAGTGTTAATGCTGGAAGGCAAACTGTTAGCTTTTCATGGCTTCTGGTTGGTATCAGTGCTGATAAAGCCTAAAACCAGTCCACTTCAAGGTCTGAAACTTTTTCAGGCAGATGCTTTTTTAATACAAGAATCCAAAAGTTTCTGTTCTGGGTTCTCTCCACTCTTGCTCACTGTTTAATGCAGGCAGGTGGAAAAGATTGTTGCTGAACAATCAGATTAATGATTTGCTGATATAGTAGGAATTTTTTGCTTCATCTAATCATCAGACAATTTACAGAAGAGGAGAATGCACACAGTTTTCTCCTGCCTTGAAAAAAAAGAAGGAGCAATTTTCAACTTAAATCCATTCCTCTTGTCTGTTTTCTGTTTACATTTATCATCCACTCAATACATTCTGTCAAAGGAGCAGTGGAGGTGTCAGGATGGAAAGAGATTCAGTAATTCAACCTTCTCACAGAAAGCACTGTAACTCATTTACTATGGTTTCTGATACAGTTTGAGGATGAAATGTTTGGAATAAAATTCAACCGAGTCTCATTCAATACATGCTCTTAGGCACTACTACAGAGCACTGTCTGTATTTAGGTTTATAACATAAACATAAATTTATATGGATTTATACACACATATAAGTCACAGAGACAAAAGCACACAAAAATACATAAACCAATTTAAAGAAGTTTTTTTTTAATACACTTTAGAAGATTTGTGTGAATGTAAACATTTGGGAAACTTGTGCAGTGGAAGTCACTGTAGACACTAGCATTTTGACCTCATAAATAAAAATATGCAGGATTATCTTTCACTTGAAATGTAACAGATGTTTCAAAATTTGTGGAATTTTAATTACTGTTTCTTAGCATGGCAGAGTAGATGCTATAAATTTCGTAGCAGATTTGAGCATGAGGCATATTATATATGACACCACACTATTAAATTGCATTATTTAATGGAAGGCTATCTATTATTTTTTTTTTATAGCCCAACAAGGAATCTCTTGCCATGTAACCACAGTAGATGGAAATAATAAGTAAATCACCAGTTTACATGTATGCAAGCAATATTTTCTATATATTATTCATAGCATTTGTATGGTTAACAATTCTAATAAACTATCAAATCCCATGAAAATCTTTAAACTTAGTGAGAGTAAGATGAAGAACTCTGTAAGCATAAGGCACAAAACACCCTTGTGTCACCCAGCTGTTATGGACTTCCCCAGGTCTGCATTCACCATGACTGTAGCCTCATGTTCACAACATGTGGGTAGTGTTGTGCATGGTTGCTATGATTACAGCAACCATCTTCTCACAGCTCTTTGGACAGCATTAATCATGTTTCACTGTGTCCCACTGACCCTCATTGACTTAGATTTAATGCAGCTGTAGTCAAAATAGATTAATAGGTTCATATGGTTTAAGAATTAACATGGCAGGTTAATAACAAAAACATTGTAAGATGCCCCTCTGGGGGCATCTTTCATTCATTTTGCTGATATAGATTATGTTTATTTTCTACAGACATTTAGAATAAATAACACAGTATAGTACTGTATTATTAATACCTCTTTTTTTTGGTATTAATCTGTGCTTAAGTGCCAAATGTTGATGCTACTGAAATTGGTCTCTTCCTATTTTTGAGTACTGAAGTGCTACAATATGAATGCCCAGTAATGTCCTGACCATTATAACATAAGTAAATAAAATACTGTAGTGGACCAGAGGTGTTCCAACACAAACCTGAAAAACAACAACATGCAAAACATACTGGTGAGTGGAATGTATCCACCACACAAATAGAATTTAAAAGACAAATGGGCAGAGAGGAAATATAGTCACAGAGAGATTCCATTTTGATATCTTCTGAGATATTCCAGAGTGATTAATTCTAGGTGGCAATCGGGTAAAGAGATTGTGTTGCATCAGTCACAGACACTGGACAGTTCCCCCTTGGTTCAGAAGAGCAAACCACTTGTGTAGTTCAAGTCAGTTTTTTGGTGTCATTACATCAATATCCTTTCCAGAGGCAGAATTACCATCCAGTGGATCTCAGTTCACAGAACATCACAGTTATAGCCAGTCAATCTACTCAGTCACCTCTAGAATACAAGGGTGCACATGTCAGAATTGGTTATGGAACAGTCACTGGGCTTCCTGTTGATACAGCTTTGTGGTGACTTTTTTTTTTCCTGTTTGATTCTGAAGTGGCATCAGAGTCCTTCCTTTTCAGTTTATGCTGTCTTTATGGCTGCTTCGATCTGTATTGTGATTATTCAGTTCTTGGTTTTTCCACTGAATGCTTGTTCCATTCATGGGCACTGAAGTCACTAGACTCTTAGACTGGGAGCAGCAACAGCAAAGACATGACTGCAAACAAACAAACAAACAAACAAACAAAGTTACCATAAATCTACCAGCTCTGTGCAGATTGTCAGCAGTACTTTTCATTCAGAAATGAACAGACAATTCTAGGTGAAGGGAGCAATAGCTGCACTTGGGCTGATTTTTTTATCCTAGGATGCAAACAGTTCTTGGGATTAAACCTCACAAATGCAGCAAATAAGGACCAGCCAGTTCCTCTTATTTAAGAAGAGCTTTCACAGTGTCAAAAGGGAAATTTGTTTGCCTAAGGTAAGTAGAGAACTGACAGAACTCAATACATAAAGAGCTGGGTTGAGGTTTTTTTCCTCTTTATCAATGCCTGTGAAACTTAAGAATCATCTTGCCACTTCACATGTAATGAGAGGAAAATTCCCCAGCCTGTGACTTAGATCTTTTCTCACACCTTAGAAGAAAAAAAATCAGTTAGGAGAAAGGGACAATCAATATATTGAGGTGTGTTATTTTTCACAGTTAAGTAGAGAAGGTCATTCAGGATCATCCAGGTTTCTCACAGGCTGGAATGTTCAGTTGTCTCTTCTGAAGGAGCAGAAAGGATTCTTCAGCTATCCTCCCCTCCCTTCCCAGAAACTAGTGCCTGTTTCTGTGGAGATTGAATCTCTGCTTTAGGGGAAAGAGTTAAGGCCTCAGGGGAGCAATGCCAACAGCAGCAGGTCCATGACTTCTGTGAACTCCATGGGAAGGGAGTGTTGCAGAGGGATAAAGTCAGAACTGGGATGTGTGTACTATCAATGGGTGGGTATGTAAGACAGCAACAGAGGTGGGGCGAGAAACTTCCATACAAAATGGAAAGATTACCTGAATTAATGACCTTGATAACAGAAGGGAAAGGGTAAACTATAATGAGAAGCAGGGAAGGATTAAATAATAGCTGGGAATTCTTTAATTAGAGCTGTTGGATGGTGATTTAATTTGGAAGGACAAATGGAAAGAATGACCCAATGATATGAGAAGCAGCCTGGTAGTATCCACTGGTACTTTCCCTTTCACCTGAGGACAAGTTGAGGCATATTATCCTCTCCACAGTTACCAAGTAAGGGACTGTAAAAAACAAAGCTGACTTGTCTATCATGTGGAAATACTCCCTTAAAATGGAAAGTAAGTCTGAGCAGCTGACAGACAAACAGGTATTCCCTATTCTAATAATTTATTGCATTTTTCAGTAGTTTGGGTTGCCTGTTCACAGACTTCAAGTTTAGTGGTACAGTTCTGTCATCTTGTGGTTTTCTTTGCAGATAAAGCTATTTTAAGCTTCTTTCCATCATTTTTAACCACTGTATGCTCTCATTTTTTTCCTTCCTGTATTGCTTTTATTAGGTGAATGGGGACTTGCAGAGGCACAGTGTCACCAGGAAATTATTTTAGCCTTAAAATATGTTTTCATGTGTAGGAATGGGAAAAATACTAGTAAAAGCCATAATGAGTATTTAACTGAGAAAGGCAACTCAACAGCCTGATCTGGTATTCAAGACTGAAAATTTTAGTCATTAATGGGATTGTTTAACTCCAGGCTGCTTAGTGTCCTACATGTGTGTTCTTTGTCTTCATCTAGAGTGGGAAATACGTTATCAACCAAATTCTATTTCACATGCATGTCATCTGCAGATAAATAGCACTTACAAGACCCTGTCTATTTATGTCAGACTTATTTACCAGTTTAGAATTTCAGATAAAGTAGATAGTTCCACTTTCTGTTTAGCTGTGTGAGCTACTAGACAACTCAAGATCTTGCATGTCTCTTCTCCCAGATGCTAAAAATAGATAACCAAGTGGTTTAATACATTAACTGGACATAAAATCTTATCAAGGAGATCTTACCTGGAAACAGTTTTTAAACTTCTTGCTCACAAAATACAGAGCTATTGGGTTTATACAAGAGTTCATGGTTGCCAGGTTGATGCTGATATAATCCAATGGCAGCAAGAAACTAGGTGACAAGAGAGAAAGCAAAACCTTTAAACTGTTCACACACTGTACAAACATCCATGCTCTCTGTGGTTACAATCTCTTCTGTCACAGGAACTAATTCTCTCTTGCCCAACACCCCCAAATCTTATCTTGTACTTTGCCATGTCAGTAATAATGTGTCTCACAGAAGTTCACAAATGCCAAAGGAAAGTGATTGCAGTGGTGACAGACAACATGTATTAAACCTGAAACCCCTGAAAATGGGTGCAGCTGAAAAGCTATAAAATAAAATGTTTGCTCTTCTAACACCACGGTTGCATGCACAATACATTTCACCCATGAACTCGTTATATTTTTTCAGTATAAACTGTTGATTAACACAGAAAATGAAGTACCTGAGCAGTTCACATCTGCCGGGGTCTCTTTCATTGTACACCATTTTCTTCAAAATTCGGCTCAAATGGAGGGGGAACCAGCAAAGAGCAAAGATCACTACTAAGCAGAAAACTGTCTTTGCAACTTCTCGACGCTAGGAAAAGGAGTAAAGATAATTAATTGAGTGCCTAATTCATATTGGTAGGTGATTGCAGGATAGTGATGTTTGCAGCAAATAAATAACCTAGATAAAACCTTCAAGGATCCTTAAAGTGCAGCTTCCAGGCTGCCTGATGTCCCTGAACTGTTTTTTTTTTTATGAGGCTTGTCCATGATTAATCCATCCTCAACAGAACCTGTTCCTCACTGAGACTGGAGCAGCTGGAGCACACAGGTCGCTGCCAGGAGGCTGTGGATGTTAGCCAAGGAACATCCACTGCTGGGCTTTCCTGAAGCTGATTGCTTTTCCAGCCCTTTCTTACTCCTCTACACTGGATTAGTTTTCTGGCAATTCCTCAGGTAAATCTTTTTCTTTGGAAACATGCATAATCTGCAAGAAAACTTTTTAATGTATGAGGGAAACTGGGATCTCACCTGCTTGATAAACTACTTGTACATAATCCATGATGTGGGGCACTCTGTAAACCCTAAATCAATTGTCAATAAAAGTTCCACTCAACCATGTACTAAGTGAAATGTCAAATCCTCTCCATTTTATATTTAGCATGTGTCATGTCAAATAAAGGGATATTATACAGTATATTAACTTTGCTATGTGATCCTGGTCTTCTTAAGTAAATAGTTCCTCTACAAACAAAATTTTAGAAATGTCTCCATCACAGCTTAATCTCATAATACTTAGTCAGGAAATAATTTCTACTGAATGGGTGTTTTATATGGCTCTTGAGATTTACAGATGTTTTAGTGGATTTTTGACAATGCATACCAGTGGTGTTTGGGAGGCATGTGTTTCATCAAGAGAAGCCTATGAAGGGGTAAGAATACCACTTCTGAAACTGCCACTGTACTGTAACAACAAACATTGCAAGGCTCTGTGATTAAAAACTGAAAGTCAAATGTGTGATTATTCAGATGGAACTTTCTATGTATATAAGGAAGAACTTTTTCCCTGTGAGGGTGACAGAGCCCTGGGACAGGCTGCCCAGGGAGGTTGTGGAGTCTCCTTCTCTGGAGACATTCAAAACCAATCTGGACACGTTCCTGTGTGATCTAATCTAGGTGATCCTGCTCAGGCAGGGGGGTTGGAGTGGATGATCTTTTGAGGTCCCTTCCAATTCCTGATGTGCTGTGGTTCTGTGATTACAGTATGTCTTGATAGTCTCTGAATATGGCTATTATTGTTTTTGTAATAACAGTTCTAATTTGAAAATGAAAAGGATTGGGACTAGATATTATTCTAAGGAAGGAAAGAAGGAAAATGAAAAAGACAGACATTTGTAAATTGTGGCATAAAGTCACCCTCCAGCAACCAGTCCAAGTAGCTTGCTGGGCACTGTGTGTCAGTGTGGGAAAACCAGAGGGTGGATTCCCCCACCCTGATCATACCATTCCAGTTCTCTTGGGTGGAGTAGTGTGTGTGTGGCCTTAGAATGTGCTGTGTAGAAGGTTCTGGGGCCTGAGAGGGAAAAAAGTGGACGACCTGCCCAAGAGAAGGATTTTCACCTCTGCCCTGATCTGGGATGAACCAGCAGAGGAGGAACCTCTGGGGTCACTCACTCTGATTCAGAGAGAACTGCTTTAAGGAGCAAAATCTGTGAATGTGGAACTTGAAAGAAAGAGCAGAATTGGAGGGGCTGACATTAACACTGGGGGAAAACTACAGATTGGTTTTCAAATTTATGTTGGGAGTTAAACATCATACAAAAAAAAACCCAGAAAAGTGAGACCTGATGGTTCTGTAAGTCACTTTATGATAATTTGTTTGTACTATTCTTCTGTTGCTCTTTTCAAAGCAGCTACAGTGGTGGTACTGCAGCAGAAAAAAAAATACACTGTATTCTAAACCAGTTGCTCTGCAATTGCTTTTTATATGGAAATGAATTTGTATATCAAAGTGTGCCAAAGGTAGGGAGGAACTATGGTGTAATATCTTTATGATTAAAAAGAAAACATTTTTTGGGGCAAAACTTTTCTGTTAAATTTCAAAGCATTTATCCCATAGTGATTTGAGGTTACAGAGCAGAAGAATACAACTGTCATATGTACTTAAGAAAAAAAAGACACTGGCTAGTGAGCTGTCTTCAATACCTCCTCATGCTATTACTTAGCCTTGTGTTCCAGGCTTAAATGAATATCTTAATGTCATAAATAATCTACATCCTCTCTTTCTATTTCTGCAATTTACTGTATTCAAAAACACTTTAAAATATTTGAAACCCAAAGAGAGAAGAGTATTTTCAAACATCGGTGTTAATCATATTTACCTGTTTAAGGTGTTCACTGAGAGCAATTCTCAAGTTGCTGTTTCTTCTGTTCAACATTTCACAAGTCATTAGTGTATAAAAGATGGCAGTACATGCCAGGGGCATGCAGAAATAGAAGCCAAACAGCCACCAATCCTTTGCATCCTTGTAAAACTGTAGAGAAGGTAAATAAAGAGATTTTCTTATGATTCAGTGAAACATACAGCAGGAAGATCTTGGAAAGTGTGACATGTGGTTTGCTGCTATCTGTTCATTGGTAAACAGCACAAATGATGTAAACTCTCTTATTTTTGATCTGTTTTGGACAACACCAGAATGGGAATTGTGGGAGTGTAAATGTTTATTTTACCTTACAGGTAACCTGCCTGTACCTGTACCACAACCTGTCATGGGTTGGAATTAATTTATTTCATTGTGTTTTCTGTTACACTCATTCACAGTAACTAGAATCCAATTTCATGAAAAAGATATGTCACAATGTAGACAGTGTGGGTTTGAGATAACAAATCCTACTAAAAGCCTGTCTCAGGAAATGCCATTTACCTCTACAGCTCCTGTCCCGGTTCCAAAAAAGGAAAATTAAAAATGTCCTGTAGGTTTTATCACCTCTAGTTATCAGTGGAAAGATTGGGGGTTGGTTTGCTTATGTCCTGGACAGATAGGAGGCATTTCGAAGTGTTTGTCTGATATATGGCTTCTAGTGGTACAGTTACTTTTAACCCTTTGCCTGCCATATTCTATTTGTTATTCATGACAGGTTGTTGAGGGACTTGAGACTAGCAGGTATTTTCTTGCATAATTTTAAGTGTTAGCTGTGATTTAAACCATGGTTTAGAAAGTGAGGCAGTGTGGCCTGGAGGGCAGAGCAGTGAGGTGGATTGAGAACTGGTTGAAGGGAAGAACCCAGAGAGTTGTCATTAATGGGACAGAGTCTGGCTGGAGGCCTGGAACTAGTGGAGTCCCTCAAGGGTTGGTACTGGGACCAGTATTGTTCAGTGTATTCACTGATGACCTGGATGAGGGAATAGAGTGCACAGTCAGCAAGTTTGATGATGGCACAAAGCTGGGAGGAGTGGTGACACCCCAGAAGGTTGTGCTGACATTCGACAGGATTTAGACAGGCTGGGGAGCTGGGCAGGGAGAGATTGAACATGGGCAAGTGTAGGGTCAGGCATCTGGGGAGGAACAAGCCCAGGGACCAGGAGAGGTTGGGGACTGGCCTGTTGGAGAGCAGTGCAGGTGAGANTCCAGTTCTGGTCCCCTCAGTTCAGGAAGGACATTCTACTCCTTGAGAGAGCCCAGTACA
>VXBZ01009614.1:70714-84586 GCA_013399135.1 Heliornis fulica | reverse complement strand
TCCCTGGGGAGCCTGTTCCGGTGTCCANAACCCTTTCAGTAAAGAACCTCTTCCTAATATCCAACCTAAACCTCCCCTGTCTCAGATTCATACCATTCCCTCAGGTTCTGTCACTGGTTGCCAAAGAGAGGAGATTGGCACCTGCCCCTTCATGCCCCCTTGTCTGGAAATCATAGACCACGATGAGGTCTCCCCTCAGCCTCCTCTTCTTCAGGCTGAACAAACCCAGGAATTTCAGCCTCTCCTCCTCAGACTTACCCTCCAAACACTTCACCATTCTTGTTTCCCTCCTATAGACTCTCTCCAACAGTTTTATGTCCCTCTTGTACTGTGGTGCCCAAAACTACACCCAGTGTTCAAGGTGAGGCTGCACCAGTGCAGTGTAGATCTTAGGATTTTAACTTCTAAAGTGAGAAAAACACAATGCAGGGCCATCACTGGAAGCTTACCTTCAGGCAGACCAGCGAACCAGAAAATGTCAGTAGAATTTTGAAAGAAACTGTTAAGGAAAGCAGGAAAATCTCCACCACAGACTTTCTATGAACCCTTTTATGGTTTACAGTAAGAGGCATGTTAAGACATGTCTTGCCAAACACTTTTGAAAGACCTTTTCAGCCCTCAGTCAGTGAAAGATTCCTTGCTTCTAACACAGGGCGAACTCACCATGGGACAGAAGGCCACCACAAAGCAGTACTGATAGCTCATTCAGAGGCCGTAGTAAAGGCATGTTCTTGCACAGGCTCTCAACAAAAAGGTAGATTAAATTTTGTGGGAAATACTGCCTATTTCATCATTCCTGAGATGTGGAGTACTTTTCTCACACGTTATTGCTATGTGCTGCTTTGCCTCTCTGATACAGTGACATCAGAAAAGACAAGATACCATTGTAAAACAGGTGCACCGGCAAGCACCATCCATGTGGTGGTAGGAAGCTTGCATCCACATCCTGCAGCCAACAAGTATTTAGCTCTAAAGCCTTTTTTGTCTTGTTCTGGAATAGGCAGAGGAGAAACACAGAATAAAGGACCAAAAACTTATGCTAAGAAGACTTGAGAATTCACTCGGAGTATGAACAGCAAGCGAGAAGCTGTTCAGAGCACAAAGGAAAAATGAAGCAGTTATGAGAGAAACTGAAGGAGGCAGATGGCAATTAGGTGTCAGTAAGTTCTCATTAAAAGTGGATGGTCTCCAGACTCAATTAAAAGGAAACTCTTCAAAAAGATCTTTTTGAGCAGTAGAGAGGAAAAAAAAGAAGAAGCATTAAAACCCTTACAGTGCTGTTGTGTATTACAAAACCTTTTCTTTTCAATGGTCTTTGGGAAAGGGGTGAAAAAGTCATATTTGGAATCTGTGGTTCTGTCGCATAACAACTCAGATTTCTGAAATTATAAGCTTGCAAAATAGATGTGTTCAAACCAGTAGAAACAAGGGAAGAATGAAGTGGAAAAATAAAAGCTTAACTAAAAGATTGTGCTTTGTTTTCTTCCTCAGTGTTAAAAATAATGATCTCATTACAACTTCCATGCTTCAAAGTAACTTAGAGATGTTAGAAAGCAGAGGTTTCTTACCAGTAAGATACAAAGTAGAAGACTACTTTTGCCTGCCACCTTGGAGAAATGCTGCTGTGAAAGCCATTGGGCTCAGAGCGTGGGTGCTTACTGCCCTGAGAAGTCACACTGCTCACACCAGCTCAGGCTACCATTCCTTGAGCTGCGTGGGTTGTACCAACATCACCCCCGTGGCTGATGGCAATTCATTCCTGGTCTGCCCACCTGCGCTCCAAATGTATTCTTCGCAGCTGAGCGTAGGTCAGAACTGTGTGCCATCACCTCTGCTAGTTCTGCCAGTGCATGACCTCACCAAAAGCATCCCACTGCCCCAGCATTTGGGATGAGTGTGACTTTCAGCTCCTCTGCAGTGTACACGGGATGGAGTGCAGGCTGACAAGGCTGAAGGCTAACAGCACCTTCCTCTGGGAGCTGTGGGATGAGATGTTTTCTGGTCTCTGTTATTCCTGGCAGATATTTCTGTGCATCTAGGACAACAAAGGGAAAGCACACAACCGCTGGGTGCAGCCTCAAAAGGGACCCTGCCTGTCAGGCTTCTAAGCAGGCCAAAGTCTGCACTCCAGAAGTCATAGAATCACTGAATAGTTGGAGTTGGAAGGGACCTCTGGAGATCACTTAGTCCACCCACCCTGATAAAGCAGGATCACCTAGAGCAGGTTGCACAGGAACATGTCCAGGTGAGTTTTGAGTACCTCCAGAGGAGATTCCATAGCCTCTCTGGACAGCCTGTCCCAGTGCTCTGACACCCTCAAAGGGAAAAAGCTTTTCCACATGTTCAGACAGAACTTTCTATGTTCCAGTTTGTGCCTGTCACCCATTGTTTTGTCCCTGGGCACCACTTAGGAGTCTGGCCCCATCCAACTGACACTTGTACTTTAGATATTTATAAGCATTGATGAGATCCCCTCTCAGTCTTCTCCAGACTAAACAGACCTGGAAAGGATAAACAGAACTGCTTATGATCACTGGTGAGGCTGCACCTTGAGTGTTGTGTTCAGTTTTGGGCCCCTCACTACAAGAAAGACATTGACATGTGGACTGTGTCCAGAGAAGAGCAATTAAGCTGGTGAAGGATCTACAGAGCAAGTCCTGTGAGGAGCAGCTGAGGCAACTGGGGCTGGTCAGCCTGGAGAGAAGGAGGCTGATGGGAGACCTTATTGCTTTCTATAACTTTCTAAAACAGGCTTGTAAGCAGGTAGGTGTTTGGACAAGAGCAAATGGTCTCAACTTGTTCCAGGGGAGATTTTGGTTGAATATTTGAAAAAATTTCTTTACCATATGTGCTGCCGAGCATGGGAACAGGCTGCCCAGGGCAGAGTCACCATCCCTGGAGTTACTTAAAAGACATGTAGATGTGGTGCTTGGGGACATGGTTTAGTGCTCAACTTGGCAGTGAGGTTGATGGTTGGACTTGATGATCTTGGTGTTCTTGATGGTCTTTTTGAACAAAAACAATTCTTCAAAAAAGAATTGATGCTGTAGGATCTACACACCAGAGTCACAACTGCCACTTAGATTTTTGGGCTTGTGTCACATTTCAGAGCTTCTCCATTGCAAAGTGTCAGAGCAGGGCACTCTCAGGAATGCCTTTGTGCAGTTTGTACAGCTGCACAAGGACACGAGTAACATAGTCAGCCTGCAGCACTATCTGGCACCGCTGTCTTCCTTAATTTCCTCCTTCTTCCCTCTTCTATCCTTTTCCCAAGTGTTTCTCAGCATCTCAGGCAAAGTGACCTGCAAAGATGCATGCAAAATAACTTACATTTTATGTTGTGCTTATCTTTGGGGTGGTGAAATCCAGCTTTGCAATGGAAAGGGATTTCTGGTTATCATAAAATGCTGGGTTAAGGAACCTAAATGTTATGGGACTCTGTGAGGTTTTGAGGTCATACTGATGGAGATGGACAAATTTCATGTTCTTCTCTCACTAACATTCCTCTAATTCTACGCTGAAGAAACCTCCTCCCCCCTGTGCCCATGTAGACCATGTTCACCTCCACATAGCTATGGGAACAGAGAAACACACAACAGGTGTCTTTGGCCACTGAGAAGCGTGAAGAAGAGCCAGAGAGCTGAAGTGACAGTTCAGAAGAGCCTTGGTGAGCTGGGCTTATTGATCCTGCTGTTGAGTGACAGTGGGAAAAGTGTGCTGTGTTCCCCAGAAACCAACGCCTCTCGCATCCCCTTTTCGTGCACAGGCAGAGGTGGTGCCTATGCGGGGCACGTAGCTATGTGCTGTTCCCCAAACTGGTCTTTTCTCCTGCCAGGACAGACCAGTAGGTGTCACAGGGCATTGTCTGGGTTATTTAACTACCTCCAGCAGCCTGTTACCTACCCTTGACCCTGACGACAAAACTCACATATAGCCACTATAGACAGCAGGAACAGAGATTTCAGATTTCTGTTCTCCTGAGCTTTGTGTCATCTGAACCATTGCAGATAATGCAGCTGGATCCTTCCCTTGCTTCTGCCCCAACCTGATCTCACATAACTCCATTCATAATGCTTTGTGGATGTGAGAAAGTAAGAACTGATGATATGGTACTCCCAAAGCCTGTCTTCATTTGCAATCATTAGTTTAAGTTAATACACTTGAATGACTTCATTTGTGCTCAGCTTACTTTTAGAGAGCATTGGCATTCGGGGGAAACACCACTCTAGCTACTGGAGTGATTTGATTAGCAGTGCTGACTGATTAGATTAGCAGAGTGGTTGGACAGAACCGTTAATTGCTTGTTGACGCTCCAGCTGATGTATCCCCACTGCACCAGCAGTTTGAGCTAGGTATTTGCATAGATAAAACCTGTGCATGCTTATATTCCCTTGCTTATTTGTAGTTTACAATCTTGTCTCCTGTTGGTGCTTCTAGTCCTCCAGTTTACATGGTAGGGGTCTGTGCTAGGCTGTAAACTCTGTGGTCAGCCTGGACTGGAGAGCGTTGTATGATACTGAAAATGTCAGAGGGAGAAACTGTTGGTTCTTTGTCATAACTCCAGAAGAGATGTATGCCAGATTCCCTGGGTAATGCTCTTTCTGGAGTGGTGTTTCTTGGCATATAATGGTGCCTCATTGCAGAAATACTGTCGTTGTGTGATGCTGTTGCAAATAGCAGCAGTTTTCACTGTCTCTTCAGCTCTCCTGAGTTCCAATTACAGCAAGAAAAGCTTCCTAGGAAATAACCCTAGTTTAAGGCTGAGGCTCCAGAGAACCGTGTGCCCACTTGCTATTTGTGACCATTTCTGATCACAGACAAATGAAAATAAACCAAGGCAGCAGTGGAAGTAGGATTTCTCTTTGTAAACCTAGTCCCCTACGAGTTAGTTTTAAGCTTTCTCGGTCATCTGGGCTACCGCAGCTGTCAGGAGAGAGGATGACAAGCAGCTTCAGAGATTGCAGCTTCTCGTCCTCTCTGTGACTTCCAGGAAATGTAGCCTTATTGAGTGCTTGATGCTTTGATAGATAAAGTTCAGTGAGATGAATCCTGCCCTTCCTGCGCCCTGTCAAGAGGAAGCAGACCTATGCTGCTGCTCCTCTGCCAAGAAATAGCAGACGTTATCCTTGCCCATATGGAGCAGCACTCTGAATTCATGTGCTTGAAATACATGTGGAATTCCCTTTCTATTAAAAGCAAAAGAAACTAGCCTAATCAGAAATAAGTGAAAGGCTTTTAGGGACGTGGAATAGGTATTGTTTCCTGGATGCCAGGGACAAAATAACGTTCTGAGGGATCACTGTAAATTCCCTGGTCCCTCTGGGTAGTAAAAGCATTCAAAGCACGAAGGGAATACATGAAGTAAAGCTGTATGAATGGCCTCAAAATATAATGCTAATGAGGAAGAGTAGCGTAAGAAAAGGGAGAGGACTGTGATGCTTTGCTGATAACAGTTGATGTTTGCATAGTAAAAAAGTGTCAAATCCTTCAATACCGGACCTACACCTCCTCTGCAATGGAAATTTCACTATATGAGATGTGAGGCAAAGAAAAATCGGGGTCATAATATCCCACTGAGTTTCTGAGTCATCTTATTGCACTGAAATAAAAGCACTTCAGAAAATACAAGCCATTTGTGATGTTAAATACAATTATCCAATTTGCCTTAATAAATGCTCACAAATCACCACGAACCACTTGAAGTTTTCAACACTACTCTGAGTCATTCATAAGCAGGTAAAGGTCATCATGCTAAGACACTATCAACTCTGATCATTATCAAGTTATTATTATCTGCAGTAACACAACTGCTTCCATCCAAATCCAGCACATAAAATAATTCTTAAGAAGGAGACATGTAATGGTTTTTTTTAGCTCTGACCTTCAAAGAATCACACTAGACATATTATTACATTGAAGTCTACATAGTATTTTTTATTACTTATAGCTTCACCCTACTGGCAGTGAGGTAAGAGACAAACATTACCGATGATAAAGGTCATATCCCAAGCTCTGTGTTCCACATTCCCCATGGCTGGAGTTTCTGTACATTGGGAATTCCTCAGATATGTCCTTTTCTCCTTTTGCCCAGTAATTTTACCCAAGTGTAATAGGCTCACTGTGATCATACAAATTAAATGTGCTGGTTGCAAGTGCACTAAGGTCAGATTGTGGCAGCCCTTCTGTGCATCATGAGGCTCTATGCATCTAGACAGGCTCTGCACAGATGTATGTGTCTCAAACTGCACAGGTACATGTGTCAAGTACTGTATCCAGTTACGGGCTCCCTGGTACAAAACAGACAGGGATCTTCTGGAGAGAATCCAGCAGAGGCCACAAAGATGAATAAGGGCCTGGAGCATCTCTCCTATGAGGAAAGGCTGAGTGAGCTGGGGCTGTTCAGCCTTGAGAAGAGAGACTGAGAGGGGATCTCATCAATGTTTATAAATATCTGAAGTGTGGGAGGCAAAGGGAGATGGACAACCTCTTTCCAGTGGCCTGTGGGGGCAGAACAAGGGGTGATGGTCACAAGTTGGACCACAGGAGGATCCACACTGATATGAGAAAGAACTTCTTAATAGTGAGGGTGACAGAGCACTGGAACAGGCTGCCCAGAGGGGTTGTGGAGTCTCCTTCTCTGGAGATATTCAAGACCCGTCTGGATGCCTACCTGTGTGATCCGCTCAAGGGAACCTGCTTTGGCAGGGGGGTTGGACTCAATGATCTTTTAAGGCCCCTTCACACCCCTACAATTCTCTGATTCTGTGTGATTCTGTGATTCTGTGATGTGTTTCACAGAGATGTGAGACCCAGAAGAGCTGTGAAAATGTTATCTAAAACTTTGTTTCTCCAGCATTATTTACACCTGCAGCAAAAACTACAAATATGAATTTAAATTTTATTTTGCATGGATGATCCTTATGGGTCCTTTCCAACTCAGTATATAGCTCAGGAAGAGCTGCATGCATGTTGCCCAAATCTGAGCACACTGATGCCCCACAACACAAACATCTGTGTACACACTAGTCAATGTCTAATGTGTGAGCGTAGCAGACATGGTTTGATTGTTCAGGCAGTAGAATTAAAATTCTCAGTGTAGAATTAAAAAAAATACAAACCTTACATAAACAGAATTGGCTGATGTCAGACCTGGTCCAGGATCCTCAAAACAGTGGAAAAAAATTAGTTATAACCAGAAGAAATACAGAGACACTCTCCAAGCATGCAGAGATGGTGTTAGGAAAGCCGAAGTCCACCTGGGGAAGTATCTGGTGAGAAACATGAAGGACAACAAGAAGAGTTTCTATATCTATCTCAGTAGGAAGACTAGGGAAAATATGGGCCTTCTGCTGAATGGGGCAAAGGCTCTAGTGACAAAGGACATGGAAAAGTCAAAGTTTTCAACGCCTTCTTCACTTCATCTTTACTGGTGTGACCAACCTTCAAGAATCCTAAGCATGGTTGAGTTGCCATTTTGAGGAGCCTGGGCAGGCTGGCGCACATGAACATACTGGAGTGTGTCCGTCAAAGGACCACAAAGATGATTAAGGGATCATAGTATTTCTCATACAAGGAGAGAGAGACTGAGAGAGCTGGACCTGTTCAGGTTGCAGAAGAAAAGTCTTGGGGGGATCTCATTGATGTGTATAAATACCAGATGGGGGAGCAACGAACATGGAGCCAGACTCTTCTCAGCAATGCCCACTGAAAAGAGATAAGGCAATGACCACAAACTGAAATATGGGAAATTCCATTTAGGTGGAGAAAGAAACTGCAAGTAATCAAACACTGCAGCAAATTGCCCAGAGAGTCTGTGGAGTCTCCACCCAGGGCAAAATTCAAACCTGACTAGGCATGATCCTGAAGCAACCTGCTCTAGTTGTGCCTGCTCCAAGCAGGGGATTGGACTAGGTGATCCCTAGAGCTGCCTCCCAGCCCTGATGACTCTGTGATTCTGTAATTACAGGTTACTCAGAACACTGAATTGTTCCTGCCCACACCAAATTGCAGTTCAACAAATAATAGCAGAAATTAGGATCGTTTAAACAAGTTACCCAAGTGTTTACCAACTGGTCACATGGACATGCTATGGTAGACTCTTTATCTCTGTTTATATATACCTCCTCTATTAGGCATGGTTCCTTTCATTTTCTCTGAGGAATGCCTATATGGTATGACTCAGTGAGTCACACTCTCTGATCAAGAGCAAGGAGGGCACTGAGTATTTGTTTTTTCTTTGCAGAAAATGGACCTAAACATTTTGCAGGAAACTATAAATTTCATTCACTGTTCTCAGATCTCCAGTACAAACTCATCTGAAGCTATCACTGAAACAGTCAAGTTCTGCATTCGTGACCCTACCTTCATTCACTTGTTTTCACCTCATACTGCCCAATACCATAGAATCATAGAATCATCAGTGTTGGAAAAGACCTTCAAGAGCAAGTCCAACTGTCAGCCCTACACCACCATAACCTCTAAACCATCTCCCCAAGCACCATATCCACACATTTTTGAACAGTCCCAGGGATGGCAATTCCACCACTTCCTTCAGCAGCCTGTTCCTATGCATCACCAGTCTTTTGGTGAGAAGAAATTTTCCTAATATCTAATCTGAACCTCCCCTGATGCAACTTGAACCTATTCCCTCTGTTCTGTTGGTAGTTATTAGGGAGAAGAGGTCAACACCCACCTCACTACAACCTCCTTTCAGGCAGCTGTAGAAGGCAATAAGGTCTCCCTTCAGTCTCCTCTTCTCCAGGCTGAACAGCCACAGTTCTCTCAGCCTCTCCTCATAAGATCTGTTCTCCAGACCCCTATCAACCATGTGTGTTTGAGCAGTAACCAGTGAATGAGAGTAGGTAACTGATGCGGGGAACACTCAACAGGCTTTGTACCAGGTTTGTTTTCAGTAGAAAGGAAGGCTGCTTGAGGCTAGTGGTAGCCATAAAGAGCAGAAAGATAAATCACTGATAAAGATAGAAGTGCTGGTAAAATCACCACAGGATGATGCAGGGTGGAAGGGATCTCAGGAGATCTCTAGCCTAACCTCCTGCTCCAAGCAGGGTCAGGTGTGAGATCAGAACAGGATGCTTAGGGCTTCATTCCAGTTGGGGCCCAGAAATCACCAAGGATGGTGACTCCAAAACCTCTCTGAGCAGCCAGCCTGCTCCAATCCATGACTGTGACTCTGATGAAAAAGGTTTTCCTTACACCCAGCCCGAACTTCTCTTTTTTTCAGTATCTGCCCAATTTCTCCAAACCTCTCACCATGCATCACTGTGAAGAGCCTGACTAAAAAAGCTGTTGTCCACAGCAAGCACAGCTGTCCTCCATGCATAGAGCCCCACTGCTGACGTTGGGTCGCCCTGCTCAGCAAGTTGTCACAAACTTGTTTTGGGAGAAAATATGTGTGGCAGTTTACCACATTTACATAAAATTTCCTTTTAGTTTACCAGAAAGCAACGAATGAAATAACTCCTTGGATCACTTGATGGTGGGAAAAGTCAGTACCACTCTCTGTGCAGGACTTAAGACATAAGTGTTACTGGAGGGTGGTATTAACTTCACACTAACAACAGGATAGATGTTGGTAAATGCTGTGTCTGCCGTAGATATCTACAGATCATACTAATGTATCACATTCCCCTTACCAGGTTTTTATCATATGAAATAAACCATAACAAGTTTCATGGATCTTCTGAGCATTTTAAAATTAAAATTCCTCTTTTTTTCTCCCTTGCAACTAAGAAGGGAGGACATTGGCTACTTAAGAGTATAATTTTTTTTACTTAAAAAATCAATTATTGAAAAGACAAAATTAGATAAAACACTAGATATTGCAACAGTAATGATAAAATGCACCATGAAGACATCCTATGATCTCTTCTGAGTTTTCTACAGACCCCCAAAAATTCATCCTGCAAAATTATCATGCAAAATATTTTTGATAATAAGGGAATATAGGTGTGTATTTCAGCAGTAGTATAGACTAAGAATATTAATTATACAATGACACTACTACACTATTAAAACCTGGTTTTCAGTGCCTTAATTGCACTGTTAAAATCATATTACATATATTTTAAATGCTTATTCTTCCCTAATTGCTATTCTGAAGTCATTTTCAGCCCCCAGAAAACTGCTTCTGAATATTGGTGTTTACACTTTAACACACAGGAAAACTTGGTTCATTTTGTGATGGTAAACCTGAATCCCCACAAGCTTAAGAATCTACTTCCACGGATCAGAGCCAGGAACACACCCAAACTTGGTTTCTCCTCTTTTCTCAGTATATGCTTAGCTGAGTTATAGAGCACCTTATTCTTTTAAAATCAAAACCCTGCAGAATATTAATCTCATAAAGCTGGACATTGAAGAAAACAAACCAGCAATGCACCTAGCATTTTCTCCCTGTGCCTTTCAGGTATTTGTGTGAGACTACGCAGGTCTTCTCAAGAAATGCCACTTCCTACAGCCAAAAGAGAATGCCTAGAAACTCCCCACCCTCCTCCTCTCACTCCAGATCTGGCACCCACTGTCCCTCAGGCTATTTTTTGAGCCATGTAGCTGGCTCTGACAAAGGGAAGGAGTTGGACAGGAATTCTCTACTCATTGCTTCCACACCTGAATTTCCAGTTACCTCCTACGCTGTAGTGTCCATAAAATCCATGCTGAAACTTCCTTGGTTTTAATTACCAAACGAATGCAGGCTGCAGCCTGGACTGTGTGCTGAGGGTGTGCCAGAAGCGCTGTACAGCCCTTTCCTCTCCCTCTTCCATCCCTCAGTTCTGGCAGAGTTACTGATGTGTACCCACTTCTTATCCACCACTATCAAATCTGTATAGTCCTACGCATGTTCCTCCCTCATCTTCCCAATACAAATGCACTAATCATCAGACACCTTTGAACAAAACACATTCCCATGTACACATTCCCAACAATATGCAAGGCAACACAAGAGCCCAGTTGTGATGCTCCTGTGATAGAACTACTTCTGTCACATGAGTTTGATGGCAAACTTTGAATGCTTTTAGTTTCACCATCACAGTTTAGTCACATTCAGCTGAACAAATCACAGCCAAAAGTGTTCAGCCCTTGCTGTGATACAGTTCACTGACAGAGTCACTTGGTGCCTGACTTGAGGTCAAGAATCTTCAGGCATTTCTCCAACTGACTCTGAAAGATGGATGGCTCTGCATGTGTGTGTGTGTGTGTGTGTGTGTATGTGTGCATGCATGTGTTTGTGCACACAAAACAGTAATCATGTTTAAAAATTCTGGGTCAAAATGGTATGTCAAAAGCATCTCACTAACAGGATCATCAGATGAGGATGAGTGAGAATTTCACTGCTTTACACAAAGAACTTAAGAGCACAAAGGGATGCTTGAAGTTTAATGGCTGCTGAATTTCTTTAAGGTGAAAGGGGAATCAAAAGGCAAAAAATAATGTTGGATGATAGTGAAGTATACAAGCCTAACATCTTGTTTAGACTTCAAACTCTTCTAGTAGAGCAATGCTGTTGATGGATGTACTTTGATCTCATATTAGCTGGTCCCACTAGAAATAATTCGAATGGCTAAGGAGCCTCTGGTCAGTATTGCTTATTTCATCTGGTGACCTAGGGCAAAGTACACAGCAAATTGACTCTGGTCGTGACAAACCAAGTATGTTTAAAGAGAGTTTGCTACACTTCCAAGAGAAAGCTTAAAGAAACCTGTCTGGAGAGAGACAAGTGAAAAAGAGAAGCAAGAAGGCAAGGAAGCATGGTGAGATAGCTCTTTCTGAGCAGAGAAAATGGGTCTTTTCCTACTCTATACCTACTCTATAATTTAGCAATGTGTTTTTAGAAAGTTAGTTCACTCACACTGATGTTTTTGAAAGCTCTGCTCAAAACAGATTGTATTTTACCATAGATTAATGATTCAATTTACAGCCTCTTTTCTCTAATGAGTGACATATGTTAAGTTGCAATTTGCATGGTCTTGACCAGAATTTGAGAAGTTCCTGATGTTTTTAGATACTGTTGAATACCGGGTTTCACTAGCTATCATGTAACATTAGGTATCAAGCACTACACCTTTTAACATCTGTGATGCCTTATTTGCTATCTAGTTATAGCTATAATTTTGCTGTTCTTCAGCAGGCACAAAGTTGTAATTAAGAACTACAGGGCTGTTTAAAGAGCTGAGTAAAATTGTACTGGATGGGGATGTCCTCTGGGCCCACAGCTGAAAGTTGTTAGCAGCCAGAAACCCAGCATACTAATGGAGATTGGTTTCTAACGCTCCATGTCCATGCCACTTGAACTCTGAGCCTTGATTTATTCACTCTACGGCTTCTAACTCATTCTGACCAAGAAAAGCACCACTTAAATATGCATTAGACAGGTAATTACTCTAACATACCTCCTAATATTGGAGGTAAATGAATGATTAATTGAATACATCAACTTAATACAAAATGTCATCAAAATCATAAAAGTTTATGTAGTGATACTGAGAAGAAACTGGTGAAGGTTGTATGTGTGCAGTAGATGTATTTGAAAACTGAAATCTTGGAACCCCCTATTTTCTTGACTGAAAGTATGTGAAAATCATCTCATTTCACCCAGCACATGGGATCAGGTGTGCGATTTTATTGTGCTTGGGAAAACCAGCACATCCTCTTCATATGTTATTACTTACAATGCACTCTGAGTATGCCAGCCACTTTGCAAACATGTGAAAGACAAGGCTGCTGCTCCAGGGAACTTGTATCTTGACTCATATTCCACACAAAGGCTAATAGTTCAAATGCATACAAGAGCAAAGAACAAGTGAGGTCTTCAGGGCAAAGTTGGTAATAGAAGGCTCCAGGAAAGAGTTGGGCTTTAAGGCTGTTCTGTATAGGCTCTGGTTTTCCTCAATAAAATAAAATAATGAAGATCCCATTTTATTTAAATTACTTCAGATATTTCAAGAATGTAACAATCCTGGGGTTTATGAAGACCTTATTAATGTACACATTTGTGCAAATTTTGTTCCTGTCCTCTAATTTGAAGCCATGGAGGTTGCTTTGCAAAAATACTTATGAGCTGCAATAACCACTGCTGACAAACAAAAAGAACAGGTGAGAATGTTTTCCCACCCTGTGTTTGCCCTTGTATATACTCTCTGCTGTTGTCCTCTCAACTTTAGTAATGACACAACTTTGGTGAATGAACAAACTCACAGACTCTGCCTGGGTAGGTAAGTTTTTATTGATAAAATCAAAACAAACAAACAAACAAAAACATCGGTATTTTTGAAGGGGGAAAATCTTAAAAAAAATTTTTGGTATCTCAAAGTGAAACCAAAACAAGCCCACAGGAAACATTCCAGGACAGATCTTGAGGGTGCCAGGTTGTCCAGCCTAAGGTTGGTGGGGGCCTGAAGGTGCCTTTACTGTGTTCCTCATCTCCTCAGTTTTAGGTATTCTTTGGACAACCTGTCAGAATCAGGCAGAATAAAGTTGTTGAGGGCCCCACTGCAGGGTGAAGTGCTGATGGGAAGCTCTTGACGTGCCTTTCTCCTTCCTTGTGGCAAACTCCCTCCGGCCATGCCAGGGAGAGGTGTGGGATGGGATTGGGATGGGGCAGGCTGACCCCTCAGTGCCCTGGAGCTCCAGGGGACGGGAATGGAAACGCAGCGATGGAAATCCTATGACCGCAACACCCCAGCGCACCTGCGAAACGAGGCCGGCTGCCGGCAGGGTGCCTCCTCAGCCCCCTCCTCCCGCGCCTCCAGAGGCCCCCCCATCGCTCCAGCCTCCCGCAGCCCGCCAACACCACCACGCCCGCCTGCCCCCGCGCCGCTTCCTCGGCCCGGCAGGCCGAGGCGTCGGCGGCGTCCG
>VXBZ01009614.1:0-70280 GCA_013399135.1 Heliornis fulica | reverse complement strand
GGTGGGCAGCGGGGGCTGCCCGTGCGGCCGTCGGCAGCCGGAGGCTTCAGCCCGGCAACTTCCCGGCGGGCCTGGAGGTGCCGCCTCTCTCCCGGCAAGGGCAGCAGACCTGCGCCGCCTCCCTCCGAAGTGGCTCCGGCCGCCCCGGCGCTCAGCAGCTCGCCGGGCTTCTTCCCCGCCCCGCCGCAGCCGCAGGAGCCGAGGCGCCGCCGTCGCTGTGCCTCCCAAACACCCGAGGTTCCCGGGGCCGTGGTAGCCGCGGAGCTCAAGCTGCCCCCGGCCGTTCTCCCCCGGGGTTTGCTCGGCCCCCCCTTTCCCCGCAGGACACGCAGAAGCCCGCGGGTTCAGGGTGCCCGGCTCCCGGGGAGTCGGGAGGCGTTCGTGAGGTGCCCGGCTCCCGGGGAAGTATCCGGTGATTGAGGTGGTGCATACCGGGAGCTGGAAAGGTGAAGGCTTTCCTGAGGGCTTCCAGTAGATGCTGGGCTCCCGCAGCAGTCTGGCGTGGGCTGCGTGTTCCCTTTCCATGGGGCTTTTGGGAAGTTGGAGAGATGTGACTGAGTTTGTAGGAAATGGCAAATCCACTTTCCTGCTGTCTGCTTCCAAAATTCACTTGGTTTTCTAGTGCATTGAGTGAGGCATTGAGAATCCTGAGGTTTGTGTCTCATCTTGATTTCTTCTGTGCCCTTGGGAAAGTTTCAGAAGTCCACAGTGTGAAAACAGTGTGAATGTGGGGTATGTTGGGGGTTCTTTTGAGTGTTCATCTTGAGACCGCCTTGAGCTTTGTTTCTCAGATATGCTGAGATCTACAGTTCCATCAGAGACCACTTGCTTTATTGCTGAAAGTCATGCTGAAGCTGTCTTGCTGAGTATGCAAGTGAGCACCACAAATGGTAGTCCAGCAAAAAAATGGGCTTACCGAATGTAGTGGGCAGCTTAATACCTCTGAAAATCGACTTCAAATAAAGGTAAAGAGGCCCACTAGGTTCCAGAAGGTGTCTATGCATCCAAAGTTGTCCATCCTAAGCCATAAGCCTCTCCATGATTCAGATTTCTTATGCATGGGCTGCTTTACTGAACAGGGGTTTTGAAGACTGTAGTGACATAAAGAAGGAATGTGGTGGGTCTGAATAAAAGCACTGCTGCTTCTGTAGCAAAAACTTAGCGACACGAACTGGGCATGCGTGCCCGGTAGTGGGTAAGTAAATGAAATGGACTGCCATGCACCAGATGGTTTGTATGCCAGCAGCAACCCCTATTGCAGTGTGCTTTATAATATTATCCTCCTCTATGCACTTGGAAGTCCTTCCCAGTCTGTTTGCTAGATATTTTCAGGTCTGTAATAATTCCTGTCATATCTGCAGTGCCTTCTATCTGAGAATCTCTAAAAGCTTTGTAAATATTAATGTAGGAAAGCTCCGCTAAAGCTTTGGGAAGCAGTGCCTTTCCCTTCTCTCGAGATGGTGTTGTTATTTTTTTTTTCTTTAACTCCTTCTTCCCATTTCCTTCCCCCAGGATGCATCCCTGCTGTAGTGTTTCAGAACAGGCTTTCTTGCCTGTGCTTTCATCCCATTCTTGGTTTTTCTCCCTCAACTTTCTTGCCTTTGCCTAATTCTGTTACTTTCACACTAGCACGGTAAGATGACTGCTTACTGCTTTGACCCAAGTAGCCATGTGGCTACGATCACTTTGTGCCAACAGCATGCAGACACACTTAAGGGCTTTTCTTACCCATCTTTTTCCACCAGAACTATATTTCTTCTTGTGACTGTGCTAAAAACATGCATACGTCTGAATACATCCATTGCTGTCTTGCAGCCCTGGGTGTGAGCCGTATTCTTCTCATGAACTGTGACTTCTGGCAGTTAATGTGTGTGACATTACAGCTTCTGTTTGGGAAGCTGGGAGGTTACTTGTCTCTTGTGGCTCTGATCACCAGAGTGTGAGGATCAACCTCTTGTTAAAAATAAAGTTGCCGTGGAATCTTCTAAATGGATCATCTTGTAGAAAAATGCCAATTTGCTGAACTCAATTGCCTTGGACTTAGGAAAGACATACTTTTTTCTTTTGTTGTTGTTGTTCCTTTTTTTTTGGTGGTTTAGTTTGTTTGTTTTCACTTGAAAAATATTTTCCTGGTTTGCTGCTTGATCTCAAGAGTATGTCAGCTCTGGAAGCTTGGAAATAAGGAGGAAAACTTGGTTTAAGCTGAGGTTGTCTGGCCTTCCAGTCTCTGCCATAGTCAGCCAGGAGCTTGGCTATGGTGAGCTTCCTTGGTCTTCTTAGAGAGTGTAGCAAGGCTTCTGGACCACTTGTTTCTTGTGTGAACTTGCAAGAGACTGATTTTGGGATGCAAATGGCAGAGAGTGGGGAGGTCCCTGGGGCATAAGGGATTCACAGATCCTGGAGCATGGGGATCCCTGTCCAAAGCCAACATCCTCTGTCCCACCAGCTCTGCCATGGCTATTGCTCTGTGGAGACCACACATTTTTCAGCCTCAGCCTCAAAGCCAGAGACTCTTTGTTTCTCTTTTCACAAATGCTCTGTGTAACTGAAGAGAAAATGCTTTGTAACTTCTAGTTTGTGCAGAATCTTAGAAAAATTCAGATTTCATTTTATCTGACTGTTGAAATCTTCCTCAAATTTGATTATGTTAATGCTGTTTAGCATGGAGTGCTGGAGTTTAGTTACGGCCATAAACATGCAGCAGTTTACTTAAGGAAATTATCCCAAATTTTTTTCCTGGGATAGCTGACAGCAATGGATTTTCAAATATGAAATAGGAATTTGGAGGATGCTTGTCTTCCTTGCTAGTTATGTATAATACATACCCGAGTGTCCCGAAAGAGATTATGTGGACTGGGAGATCCTTTGGGCTGTCTAGTACCAGTGCTTCCTGACCGGCAAAAGGATGGGGAAAAGTGAATTTGCACTCCTTAGTATGAGCCCATCTAGATGGGAGTGCTGCCAAGGTAAGTCTATTTTTAGATCTAACAGTTTTGACAATGTTCTTTTAAGTGTGGGTATTTTTTTTCCCCTCTAGTAAGACTGAAAGAACTAGGTCAGAGCCAGGAGAAAAAGGCTTTTGATCTCTGNCCCCCAACCTCTCCAGTGTTTATTGCACAAGACAGTGAGAGACTGACAGGCAGATAACATAAGCATGCAGGTAGTCCCACACAGTTCTGTCAGATCCCCTGCAGCTCTGACCTGTGGTGTCTTTGAGATTCCTGAGCAAACACATGCTAATTATACCACGGAATTCTTTCGTAGTGTTTAATGAAGTTTGGTCTAACACCTTTCCTGTGTGTAGGCTTTGGAAAGTGCATACAAATATTGTTTGCTGGTCTCATCCTGGAAGTTTATACAAGCTTCTACTGTCCTGTGGCTCTTCTGTAGCCAACCCATGTTATTGAGACCCCTGGATCTACCCAAGGGAGAATATTTTTTAACTAAGTAGTGGAGTCTTGCTGGCATAAAATGTCAGTGACTCTGGCCTTACCCAGTGATAATCCTCAGGAGAACTAGAGACTCGAAGGACATTAGGGCGTTCTGGAGTGTAGCATCTTAACTGCCACAAGACTGAAGTCATTTGCAGCTTGTAACTAACTTCTATCGAAGTGTTATCCTGAATTTCAGCAAGATGATGTATCTGTCTGGAAGGCCTCCAGTGCCTAGCTGACTTCAGTGGACACTGAATGCTGCTGTGTGTTTCCTCAGAGACTTGAAACATGGTGAGCTTGTAGATGTGCTAAGCCAACTCTGCCGGGAATGTTAAAGCAAGTTCAGGACTATCCGAAGGACAGTTTTCAAGCAGGTTTCAGTGTTGGTACCTATCATGCAGTTCCAGGGAGTGCCCAAAAGCACAACTCTTTTGACAGGTATTCTGTTAATCAACTTTTATTCTTACACTCACTCCAGGCTCAGTCTAGATGTCTCCACATTTCAGATTCCAAAGAATGTGATCTAATAGATGGGTTTTTGGCACGCTTAATTGACTGTGGAGCAAAGAAGTAACAAACTCTGTCATTCAAAAATAATATGTACTTCCATGTTTTCTTCATTAATTTCCAACCACTCCTTAGTTTGAGGGACTCCGACATATGCCTTGGGAAGAGCTGCCAGTTGGAAGAAAGACTGAGATAGGCATCTACCTTTCCAGCTGAAACTGTCACATCGAGTCATAGCAGAGGACATGGATAAGACCAGTGGTGCATGTGCACATGGAACAGAGAGGAGTAAGACCACAACTCCAGCCTTTGGTACTGGTTCTGTACGTTATTTGCTGATCACTTATGGCACAAATGCATCCACGGTTAGGGGATTCCAGTCTGCAACATAGGTCTTCTTCTCCCATCCACAGTTATGTGGCAGCCTTCATGTTGGGCCTTACCTAGCAACAGTGTTACTTCAGAAAGTGGGGCTTCCCTTCTTGAGGCACCACCACCCTCCCTCCTTGCCAGTGGGCATACAGCTTGGTGGCAGCGCCTGATGCTCTGCATTGAACCTCTGCTTATAACTCATCCATCCAATTTGCTACATTTGAAATACTCCTCTGTCACAGTTCATTGCATTTGCTCTTAGCAAGATACATAGTCAATGATCCCTCTCCAAAGGAATACTGTAGCTATCTAAGGCCAGGAGTCTGTTTTGGACTCCCAAGTCCTCATTTCAAAGAGGTATACTATGCTCCTCGGGCATCATATAGGGAGGCTGGCGCTGAAGTTCAGAAGGTGCATTCTGTTGTGGGAATTAGGCACCCCAGAGTGAAGCTGTGGCAGCGAAGAACATCACTGCACCAGTCTCTCTGAGTGTATTCAGACTGAGTGGGCAGTGGATGTGATTGCTGGTTATGTGGTTGTTTTCCTTCCATGCTTTTAGGAATGAACCCTTATTAGTTAGTCAAGACACAGTATAGATGTGGTGTGTCACTGCTCTTCTCTTGGATGAAATTTGGTTGTAGGATAAGATTCTACCTGAAAACTCAGAAGTGCTTCCAGGTCAACCACTTCAGATACAATTCCATGGGTGTTTGGCCTTGCTCTGTAAAATATTTGGAAGACTTGGAAGCTCAAGGAGGACATTGGTTAATATAATTTGATTATTTTAATTCACTCAGAGCCCATCATAAGAATGAAGCAATGAAGCTGGTCAGTTGGTGGTGTTGTGGGGGCAAAGGGAAAGAGTGATGCTTTGAAAGTTCATGTGCTTTCTCCACCAATAAAGCAAGTGAGTAGATGACAAGTTAGAGACTAGATGCATTTACTAGAAAGTACTGACAAGGTCTGTTGATGTTGGAGTTGAAGAGTGGTGCAGGTTGGTCAGCTGATGACACTGGACAGCTTTCTGTCCAAAACATCATCTGTGTTGGCTTGCAAGTGAGTGCAGACCTTAGTATTTGGACAACCCCTTAAGATTTTGTTTTACTTATTGGACTCTGAAAGTTGTACAAGTTTGTAGAGGTAGTAGAGTTGTTTGAGTGCACTGAGCAGTAGCACGCACCCAATATTGAGTTTCTGGGTTTGTTAGGGATACTCTAGCAGGCTCTGTTGCCAACTTTTGACTGCTGTCCTGGCTGAGACTGTTGTACCCTTTTGTGCCCGGACTTTTTGTCCAAACTGTTTGTCCAATCATCGCTAATTCAAGGACTTCTCTTTTCTGTCACAAAAGATACTTAGAGGTTGGGACTGAGCAATCCTATTGTAGGCTTTTCCTTCATGAAAGCTGTTGCCTTTGAATGAATACAGGTATTTACCTGTGCAGAGTAACAGTTGAACAACTGGGCCCTCAGTTATTTGCTCAAAGCATGCAGAGAATGTGGAGGGAGTAGTTCTGGAAGGTGCCAAAGGCAAAGTGGAGAAAAGGGCTAGGAAATGGAGCAATTTCGAAGTCGTCTGGAACTCTGGTTTGTGGTAGTCAAAATAGCAAATAGTATTTCAGGCACTATGAGGAAGAACTTGGAACAAGTCAAGGAAGATGTTTGTTTCTGTATCATTGTGTATTGCTCTTGCATTTCAACACACCCTGCAGTTTTGCTTGCCATGACCCAAAAAAGAGACAGGACCAGAAAAGATACAGGAAAGGGCAGTTGGTCATTGTGCTCTCTGAGGGCAGGCTACAAAGATGCTGATTCTTCAGCTTGGAGAAGGGTTGATCATGAAGAGAATCCTCAGACATGGTTTTGAGAAGGTGAAAAAGGAACTAAGATACAAGGCAGAACAATGAAGCTGTAGGAGTTTGTGTTTAAAATAAAAGAAGGAAACACACATAACAGAGTTCCCCAGGTGCAGATTTCAACCTTGGGTAATTCCTACCTGTAAGGAAGGATCGATTCATGTGTGCCCAGCTGCCATGACGTTTCCTTACACAGTGGTGTAAAGGGCTAGACTTTGTCTGACCCAGCCTGATTGCTTTTCACGGAATCCCTGAACAGTTGGAGTTGTAAGGGACCTCTGGAGATCATCTAGTCCAAATGCTCTGCCAGAGGAGAATGGACAGGGTCACATCGAGGCAGGGTTTGAATGTCTCCAGAGACGGAGATTCCACAACCTCTGTCTTCCAGAGCTTTGTCACCCTGAAGAGTAAGGAAGTTTTTCATCATGTTGAGATGGAACTTCCTGTGTTCCAGTTTGTGTTCATTGCCCCTTGTCCTGTCACTGAGCACCACTGAGAAGAATCTGTCCTCATTCTCCTGACACTCGCCCTTCAGATATTTATAAGCACTGTTGAGATTCCCCTCTCAGTCTTCTCCAGGCTAAACAGACCCAGCTCTCTCAGCCGTTCCTCATATGAGAGATGCCTCAGTCCCCTAATCATCCTTGCAGCCCTCTGCTGGACTCCTCTGTGTAGGAGAACCGTTTTGGTCTGCTGACCACACTCTTCTTTTTGCACCCCAGGATACATTTTGCCTTCTCACACTGCTGGCTTCTGGAGAAATTTTACAACGAAGTCTAGCTGATCTTGTGTGCATCCAGAACAATTCCACTCAGCACAGGAGCTTGATCTGCGTCAAGTACCTGGGAAGGTAATTCATCCAGGACAATCCAGAAACACATAGAGGAGATGGGTAATTGGGCACTGAGCTATGAAAATATTGACAGGGTCATGATATACAAGAGAGGTTCCCAGTATGTAAAAACTGATACTGGTCTGTAAGAGGACCTGTCTGCTGTGTCAGGTCAATAGCATTGCATGGAAGGAGGGTCCCCACCTGAGGCTGCAGCTGTAAAAATGTCATCATGGAAAAGACCAGTTCCCCATAGCAAGGTAGGACTGGAAGCTGCTGTACTGACTTGCATGAATTAGGTGTAATGTGGTCAGAGGGAGACCTCTGGGATAGCCTGAGGCCGAGCTACAGATCTCACCCTTAGTGTCTTCTGCCTGGGGTAGGTTGTATGTTCTCTCACCTTTTCCTGGGACCGTTTTACTCTCTGCAGAAACTTCCTGTGATAGGACTGCAAAGAGCATGATGAGAGAGTTGCTGTCAGAAGCTGCGTGTTCTCAGTGCAGCGTGAGCTAAACCTGGCATTGAAGAGCAGGCTCATTGGTTAGAACAGCAAGACTTCACCCTAATGCCTGCTGCTCCTGGATGAAGCAAACAGATGGACAAGGGGATTGAACTTGTGTTGAGGTGACCTCTGCATTCAGTTATGGCATCTGATCTGCTCGCAGGGTGTGTGTGGTGTGAGGAGGACGTTTGGTGTGGATTGCAGCTTGTCTGTAGTGTGGTTCTTTCCATCTGTATATAACATGGAACCTCGCCAGCTCATGCTCTTTGGCTCAACAGTCAGACCATTACTTTTCTCTGTTTCCCCCCACTCATTTGCCACAAAACCCAGGCAGAGAAGAGCTTTTTATTTCAATTTTTTTTCCTCCCCCCAGAGGGGATTTTAGATGAGTTGATTTGCTTCTCTACAAACAGCCTGGTAAGAGCAAGAAAGAGACTTTTAATAATGCTATTTCAGAAACATGAAGAAAGAAGAATTGTAATGTGTGTAAATAGAAGCTTTCTCCTGGATTTCTCCTCTAGCAAAATAATTGCATGCTCTCAGCTAACGGTTTGTCGCTACACAAATCAGCTGGGTACTAGAGCGAGTGGGATACAGCTGTATGAGTAAGCAGTAGGAGGGGAAGAATTTTACTGGGGGAAGGAAAGAAGGCATTTCCAGGCTCTTCAGTTAAATGTCCAAGGGAAGGGGCAGCCTCTGGCAACGATAAAGGAGGTAACTTTTAGGCTGTTGAGAGAAAGCCAGGGCTGAAAAGAGAAGTCAGCTGCCAGACTGCAGACTAGTTATGCTAGTGAGAATGAATAAATGGATTTTTCTTTGCATTTTGATGACTTGGTGCATCATTCATGGGGCAGGTAATAAAGCCTGGTTCCAGAGCTGAAATGCAGGTGTTTCTGTGCTACATGCTCAGCAGACACCAGCTTTCATGAGTAGGGCAAAGACAGAGATGTGTAATGTGTGACAGGGNCCCCGATGCCGTAATAAAGACCTAACCTGTGTGTGTGTCTGAACCATTCTTTGTGTGCTGCGTAGGCTCAGTAGTGTTTAGAAAGGTTTCTGATGTGCTGCTGGCAGATGATAGAATTGAATAGTAGTGCTATTAGGACTTGAGATGAGGCATTCTTGAAAATAAAATTTGCGGTGGAGCGTGACTAGCTAATCTCCTAAGCAGTGACTGCAAGGCAAATTTCTTCCAAGAATAGTGGAACTAATGAAGACTTGTTTCTTACCCAGGTGTGCTCTTTATCTTTTCTCTCTACTTCCTCTTCACATTCACCATGAAATCCTCAGAGGGCAGCAGTGGTACCTAGTCTGGAGTTTCTCTAACTCAGTTGGTGACTGAAAATTGCAGCGTATGGTGGATACTTCTCCTTCAGAGAGCACACTATTTTAGCTTTCATCCTCTCTATCTACCCACTGATTTTTTTTTCCTGTTACCTATACTTATCTCCTGTAGCACTGTCTTTGATTGTAAGTCTGTGCATCTCAAACTTGAAATTTTCTTTGCTTTTCAGAAGCTTTGTAAAAGGCTGCACAAGCCTTCTTATTAATAGAGGATGAAAATAATTTGCAAAACAAATTACCGACTGTTTTGTACTACAATCATTGCTCATGTTTTGTGCCTGTATACATGTAACTTACTGACCTTTATCACTTTGTTCACTAAGATATGTTTTGCTCTGAGCTAATCGCATCACGCACTAGTGCCCTGTAGTATTCCCCTCTTCCTGTAAACTCGTACAGGATTTGTGGTAGATTTGCCTTACTTACTAACTGTATTGATCTATTTTTCAGTGATTCTCTCTGTTTCTAGTGTTAACTCGAGCTGTTTGTACCAACTGTACATTTATTAAAATAGAATGAGACAAAGCTTCAGAAATGACTTGTCTGTCCTGTCGTTGTGCTTGCTTTTTGTCATGAAATCCTGTTGTGGTTACAAAGGCAGAACTTGCAGTGCTGAGGCTCCAAGGTCTGTCGTGCACAGTGATAATATGCAGTCTGTCTCCCAAAGAGTGTGTGTAACAGAAACTGTCTCTTATGTTTACAACATCTACTAAAGTCTATGAGAGGAGTGATGGCAAGTGGATATTGTCATACATACAATAAGTAGTTTCCAGTAGGAAAAGTGTAAAAAATGCACAAGTAAATTACTTGGCTGACCTAACTTCAGTGTGTACATATTCTGGTGGGACGAGGGTCTTAAAAGCAAACTTAACTTATACAAGAAGAGGATTTCTTATTCCAGCCATAGCTTTTCTGTTCTGCAGACAACTAATGAGTCTTTCTTATCTCCATAAGTAAGATTATTATTTTTTTTGCCTTCAGTCAAATTATAAGTTTAGTTTGATTCCAGCTGAAACTCCTAAGTTACTTATTCTGGTTTCTTGATATATTTCTGATGCTGTATAAGATTTCTTACTATCAGCTACCTATTACAGCTGAGGTGTGTGTAGATGTGTGTGGAGTGTAGTAGACTGACTTCATTTTTTCTGTTCCTGTGTTTCATGTGAGTTTTGGCTAACTAAAACAAGTGAGGGTGGAAAGACAACTCACTCTGAAGGGCTCTGAAGGTACCACAGTGTGCAGCTTGCTCTCTATGTCTGAGCTTTGAACTCAAACCTACAGGTACAGCTCATCAATAGCGGCAGTTCACAAAGCACCCCACAGCTCAGCACTCACCTGGCCTTTGGCACAGCCTGCTTGTGGTTGCTTAATGTTGCTTTTCTTGATGCAGAGCAACAGAAGCAGATCACTGGACACCAATATTACTTCAGCAAAGTACTTTGGGACTTCATCTTCAAAGCAGGTTTCTGACAAATTAATGTAATTCTTACTGAAGGTAGAGAAGTTTCTGTTTGACTTGGTGGGCTTCTTTCCTGAGTGTGAGTGCTGCTGATTTGGTGTCTATTAGATAGGCAGATTCAACGAGCAGTGGAAAAAGTCTCAAAGCTACTTTCTCAGCAGTTGCTGGCAGTGCTTACTAGGTGGCAACATAAGCAGCAGTTTGTGTTCATGTGAACATTTGACTGGTCCAAAGTGATGGGCTGAGAACTGTGCTGACTGGCATTAGCTAGAGATAGGACTGTATGGAGAAGAAATTCCTATAGGCAAAAGCCAGACAGTTTCTCAAAACTAGAAACTGCTTGGTGAGGCAGGTAGACCATCTGTAGGAGTTACAGAAACTGATTACTGTGGAAGAACTTTCTACTAGATAGTCCAAATAATCCTAAACTTTATGGTACAGATTAGAGTCATCTTTATTAGCTGTTTCTAATCTTGTTTTTTAGTACTCTAGAAGCGGTGCTAACTGCTCAGGTTATAATCTTTGAAATGATACCGTGTTTTCTAGGGATATTCAGAGTGATGAAGTACAAGTTTCTAGAAATACAGGAAGGGCTTTGCAGTGAAGATTCTTCTTGCTTGTTTGGTCAGTGTGAGCAGCCATCTCATCTGGAACAGGATCTCAGTGTGAAGATCTCCTCTCTGATCAAATCAGTTAAAGTGGGCTGGACGTGATGGCAAGTGCAAAACCCCAGGGATGTTTGATTACTCAGTATTGAGACACAGCAATTGGAACTGTACAGGAATCTGACTGAAAGCACTGACTGTAAGATTTGTTGTGGCTGGAGACTTAATTTGCTTTTGACAAAGAACTGGGCAGAGATGGAAGGAACAGGTCAAATGAGAGCTGCTGCCCAAAGGTCTGGTATGATCTCCTTTCCTGGAAATACCCATTAAACCTTCATGAAGACCTGAGATGAGTGAAAAGACATTAGGACCATTTTTGTAAGGTCCATACTATGTCCAATCTGAGTTTGTCAATGTTCCAGCTAACCTCTGTCTATCAAATATGTGGCATTTTAAGGTGGGAGTAGGAGGTGGGTTGTATGGATTACCTCTTAGCGTTGTGCAGCCAAATCTGTGTCATGAATATATAAAGCAAGGCTTGTGTGTTCTCCAGGATTTGACACATGAAAATCTTCTAAGGATTGTTAGAGGTTGGATGCATATCTCCTGTGCCTGCTTTTTGTCTCTGAATAGCAAAAGCTAGCATATGACTATGATGCACACAGAACAGGGCACATGAGTAAGAAGATGCTATTTTTACTCAATCGCTTTTTAGAATAGAGTAATTGTTATTGCAAGTACTCAAGTACTTGCCAAATATGCTTTAATGTAGCCGTAATTGATCTGCTTAAAACTTTAAGCAGCCAACAGTATTCCCACTGAAAGAAGTGGTTATGAAACATTTGACACTGTAGGCAGCAGAGTGCACAGAGGTAGCGATTGATCGTAATTTGTTCTGCTAAGCCTTGAGCCTACAGATGGAGAGACAAAGAGTTTCCATCTGCCCATGCAGAACTTTGGATACATCACAGCTATGTTTTGAACAGCGCCTTCAGGCTCTTCTCAAGACAGGAGTCACAGCGTAGCCTCTAGTAGAAGGCAAGGCTTGCCCCAGATGCCACTAACTTACTGTGGCTCTGGGAGACTTTTGTGTACTATCAGGCGTGCTCAGACAAGCTGTTTCTTGGCTTCTTGCCATCTGGGAGGCAAGTGTGTATGGGAGGGAGGTAGCAAGGGAACTAGCGTTGCCCTGTGAGCTCTCCTTCCCAACTGTGTACACATGCCATGAGGGATCTGTGTGGGCACAGAGCTCGGGTTGCTTGTAGCTGCTTCTGCAGGACAACATTTTCTCTTCCTACATGGAGAAGACTTGGGTTTGTGCTCTAGCATGTGGAAAAAATACACTATGTATTGCATTAATCTTGTTCCTTCCCAAGTCTTGTAGGGCAGATGTGGTTATTTTTCCATTTTGTGTGCTCCAGTTACTATTTTTTCAGTTTTTGAGTCTCATAACTTGGCAGGCCTCAGCAGTCTTTTCTTTAAAGTTCCGGAAAAGTGCCTATTTTCCTTGAGATTCAGCTCTACCATTGAGCTAGGATATGCAAGCACTTAAATACCTTTGTTTTAAATAATACTTTGTTTTGTAAATGTAATCTCTAGATCTATGTTACTGTGTCAGCTAGCACCATTCATCATGTGCTTGTTGCTGTGCAGAGCTTTGCAGAACATCCACCCTCCCTCCCCAGAAGAAAGCAAGTTCCCACCACAGAAAGCTTTCGATCCAAGTTAAGTGACAATTGTTGGGGACCGTGAGAGAGACTCTGGATTAATCAACTGTTAAGAGGGGTGTATGTGTGTGTGTGTGTGTCAGGAGGAAAAGGGGAATAAGTGCTCTGAAACTGGATGAAGAGCTGTGTTACTGAGACATATGGATGATATATGAATATTGGGACTCTATGGAAGAATATTGGAAGAGGTTCTGTTTCAAAGTCTAATGACACTGCTGATATCTATTGGTATTAGGTTGACATTTTCAGCTGATTTGGAGGTAGGGTTTGGTGTCTTGATGGACTTCTAAAGTCTGGGAACGAGGAGGTGGATTTAATTTAACAAAGACATAGGCAGCGGGGATGTCAAAGCAGTGGTGTGGGAAAATGGGCTGGACGCAGAGGGTGGGTTGAGTCAATGTTAGCTAAGGGTAAGGAGAACCTGGACAAATATTTTAGCAAGAAACTGCTTTGTAGGTAGAATCTTTTCCAGATGAATGCCATTAAGTCCTGAAACAGATTTAGGAAGAGTCATCTGAGAAGGTCAGAGCAGTTGGGTTGTAGTAAAGTTGGTGATTTGTGATTCTTTAGTAAGAGCTGCTTAGACTCTGTTCTACAGGACATTAACCTTTGGTGCCTCCCAGTCCCTTTAGTTTTGCATAGTCGATCCTGAGTTTAGAGTTCATCTTATCCAGCTAAAATTATATAAGATGCTGATTTAGGAAGAGAGCATGTTGTTATTGACCAAATGTTGACCTGCTTTTAACACATCTTGAAAGAGAGCACTTAGGGTTTGTATGGATGTTTAGGAGGCGAAGTCTGCTGCAGCGGTTGGTAGAATGTTTCCATGTGATAATGGGAATTAACAGACCCATGCAAGCAAATACTGCTTCCTCCATACCCTCTGTGCGACTGAGGGTTGGAGGCAGCACTAGAGGAAAACAATAGAGCTGGCTACCTGAAGATGACTCATGACAGAGATTTGCTTTTTTAAAAAGAAAATAAAAAGTCTTCCACTTGCCTTCAACAGCCACAGTTTTGGAAATGTGTTTTCTGAAATGGAAATGTGTTTCTTTTAACTTGTAAAAAGTGAATGGCCGCGTGTGTAATGGCTATCAGCCTCTCCACCTTTTCTTCCTTTGTATCCTGAAGGAGCCTAATATTGGGCATTGCTAAAACAACACTAACATTCACTACTCTTGAAAGAGTGATGGGCTAAGAGTCAAGTTTAAGCCATCCAGGTGATGTTTATGCTACCATGTAATCAGAAATCTGTATCATTTGCCCTCCAAAACATGGTAAATCGGTGCTGTAACCCATAAGGCTTTCCTTGTCAATCCCTTCGCACTCTCCTCCCCAGTCTGTATGGTTTGGGGCAGTGGGAAGGGAGGACTTGCAATCCCCAGGAAGCTTGCTGCTGGCAGTGTTCTTCCAGGCAGCGTTCAGTCCCACTGTGCTTTGTGATTTCTCTCTCAGCAAGCACTGGAAAGGTGTTGACAGCCAAAATCTGCCTGTTTCTCGGTGCTGCTGAGGTGTGTTAACATTTCATAGGTTTAAGCACCTGGGACATAACAACCCCGAGCAGTGGGGAAGAGTGGCTGGACAGCTGCCATGTGGAGAAGGACCTGGGCTGTTGGTTGGCTTGCAGACTGAATATGAGTCAGCAGTGTGCCCAGGTGACCAAGAAAGCAAACAGTATCCTGCTTGTATCAGAAACAGTGTGGCCAGCAGGTCTGGGGAGGTGATTGTGCCCCTTTACTCAGCATTGGTGAGGTCACACATTGAGTACTGTGTCCAGTTCTGGGCCTCTCACTACAAGAAGGACATTGAGGTCCTGGAGTATGTTCAGAGAAGGGCAACCAGGACAAACCTCATGAGGAGTGGCTGAGGGAGCTGTGGTTGTTTAGTCTGGAAAAGAAGAGGCTGAGGGGAGACCTTATCGTTGCCTATAATTTTCTGGAAGGAGGTTGTAGAGAGGGGGGTGATGGTCTCTTCAGCCAAGTGACAGCTGATAGGACAGAGGGAAATGGCCTCAAGCTGTGCCAGGGCAGGTTCACATTTGATGTCAGGAAGTTCTTCACCAAAAGAGTTGTTGGGATGTAGAAGAGGCTACCCAGGGAGGTGGTTGAGTCGAGTTACCATCCCTGGATGTATTTAGAAGACAGGTAGATGAGGTGCTTAGGGGCATGTGTTAGGAGAGGACAAGTATGGTTGGACTCGATGGTCTTAAAGATCTTTTCCAACCTAGTAATTCTGTGATTCTCTGAACTAGGGGTCTTCCTATTCAGCTAGGCAAGGTCCTTGCAGAAGACAGTCAGAGGGATTTTGTGGGCTGTGTTCCATACCAAGTGTCTTATGCTGCTAATGTCCAGCCCTTGTTGGAGCAGGGTGTGCTGGGAGTACTTTTACAGGCTGGTTAGCCCATCTCCCATTCTTTGTGAAGGAGAGGCAGAGTCTGGTTTCTAACAGATCGCTTTTCATACTCATGAGTCTGGCTTGGTGGACCACATCCTTTTTTATCATGGTCTGAAGGATAACGAAAGTAGTCCTTGGTAATTATTTCTTCCAGGTAGGTAAATAGGATCTGGAGGAGACAGATAATGACAGATGAGTATGAGGAGACAGATATTATTTTGGTGTCTTAAGGCACAATGATGTAAATATAAACCACAAAATCATCTCTTTGAAACCTCTTATGAGAGTTTAAAAGTCCTAAAGACTCCATCATAACAGCTTGGCAGGTTCTGGATACCTCCACATAATGGCCACATGTCCAGAGCAGGTGAATCCTGTTAACTTCAGTGCAGAAGTAAAAAGGATTTCACATTTTCTTTGACACAGAAAGAGGTCCTGCAAGGGAGGAATCAAGTTCATTTCCATTGTAGTCTTGTAGCCATGATACATGCAAAATACAGGAGGGGTGAGGGGGTAGATGTGGAGTACACATAGAAATAAAGTATTCAAAATTTGGGAAATGCATCTGCTAAACTTGTTAAGGTTTAAGTATTTATGTTTTGGATTGACTTGGTGTGGCTGTGAAAACCAGTAAGAGGAAAGGAGTGACTTGAAGACAGTTATTTTTCCTTCCTAACCAGTGAGGGGCAACACCAAAATGATGGGATTTGGCTTTGCATTGTCTTGAACCAACCTGCAGAATTGATTTGAACCAGGCAAGAGAGAAACTTGGAAGAAGAGCTGGAGCTAGACTTGGGAAGCTCCTTAAAGTTGATTTGGGAAAAAAATCTCTGTAGCAGCTCTTTGTGTATCGTGAAGAAACTGCAGTTGCCTGTCCTTCTGAAATGAGACAGATAACAGATAACAACAACAGCCACACAGCCTGCTGCAGACCCCTTTTCCTTACGTGCATTTATCTCTATTAAATAAAGAATGCTCCTGTTTTTGAGAAGTTAGTGCCTGAATGGGAAAGCCAGGAGTTCTCAAAAAGGGCTCTCAGGTTTTTCAGTGGTTTTAAAGCAAAAGTCTATACAAGGCCTAAGCAGATGGAGGATCCCTTTTGAGAAGGAAGAGATTTTTAGGTGGAAATACTTTTTGATTGGCCACCCCAGGGATTACCACAGAAAACTCTGCCTTGCCTCCAAAAGCTCTGTGTTGTTCACCTCTTCCCAAGAAAGACACCTCTGGAGGGCACAGCTCTGGTCATGATGTAGTCTGGTGATTCCTCCTCTTCCTCTCCTGCTGTCTGCTAAAGAACATGCTGTTCGCAGAGGGATCTTTGTCTCCTTCACATACTTGTAAAAGAAGTCCAGGACTAATCCAATACAGCTACTCACGGGGAGACTGAAATTCATTTCCCTTTCTGGTTTTAGTTTCATTCATCAAATTTTTGTGTGGCAGTGACATATTTTTCTGTTCTTCTATACAAAAGGGCTGCATTTTGTAATAAACGATTCTTTACTGCTTTCCATAACTCATTTTTGTTAATGAATTATCCCTCACAATGTTCCTTTGACTGAAAGATAGGAGATATCTACATCTGCAAGCTAGGGATGGAAATATTGTAGTGCTTGGACTGCTGAATTACCTTTTACAAATAGTTGGATGTTTTTAAAAATCCCAAGGAGAAAAGACCAACTCTTTGGCCTCTGCTTTAATTCTGCACTGAGAAATTAGAATCATAGAATCTCCTGAGTTGGAAGGGACCCATAAAGATCATCCAGTCCAACTCCTGGCTCCACACAGGACCAGCCAAGTCAGAACATGGGACTGAGGGCATCATCCAGATGCTTCTTGAACTCAGTCAAGCTCAGTGCTGTGACCACTTCCCTGGGGAGCCTGTTCCAATGCCCAACCACCCTGCCAGTAAAGAACCTCTTCCTAACATCCAACCTAAACCTCCCCTATCTCAGCTTCATACTATTCCCTCAGGTTCTATCCCTGGTCACCAAAGATTGCTGTAATTCAGGCTCAGAGTTTTCAGTTAAGACTCGGAGATTTAAGGTGCATGGATTTTCAAGAGGTGCTGTAGTTGAAGGACACTTTGCCTTCTCAGGCAGCATGAGCCTGTTTCTCGTGAGAGGCTTCCAAGGGCCGGTAGCTGGTAGAAACTGGCAGTTCCAGTTTCTGCCCACACTCCCCATCCTTTGCTTCTAAGTCAAGCTTTGGCTTTACATTGTGCTTTGGGTTTGTCCTCAGTGTTGTCAAACATCACACCATGGGATCTAAGCAAAGCTCTCCTGTGTACAGGGGAAGTTGGGACCATTAATTATGAGTAGTAGTACAAGTAATGCAGTTACCCAGGAACGGGTGTGCAAAAGTCAGATACTGGCCTGAAGGGGAAGTTGTCTCAGGATCCACATGTTTTAAGATCACTACACATGCCAAGAAGGTTGTTAATGTGTGAGTGCTGGGACTGAAACTTCAGACAGAAAGCGATTAAAACTACTGCCGTAGTTCTGAATGTGCATTTCTGTGCCGTGGTTTGCATTTGTTTTATTTTTTCCCCTGGCTGCTTTCCTTATTCTGCTGTCATTAGTCCACACCTCATTACATGCTCCTGGAGAGTACATCCCTCTTGCTTGTTAAGATGGTGTAGGAGGTAATTTGCAGCAGTACAAAGTGCTGAAGGAGAGATAATCAGCTGGGTAAGTCATTACTCTGTGCAGCGACTGACTTGCTGCGCACAGCTTACTTATCCCACATTGTTTAGGACCTAGAATGTTGTAGTAATTGAAAATGTAATAGAAAAACTTTAACTTGCTTGCCTGGAAAAGAAAAAAGAAGGAACAGCTAAATGATGACTACATGGGATATATTGTCCTACCTAGTAAAAGCTCTTAAGTTGAGGGTCTTGAATGGTGTAGTGAATCAGGTAGATCACAGATTAACATGGGAACTTACATTAAATAGTCTTGTACAGCACTGCATCACCTCTCATTTTCTTTGTCAAACATCTCAGCCTAAATCCATGTCAAGGTACAGCCAGTTCTTTTGCCACAAACTGACATAGGTCTGGTTTCCATGTGACACTCCTTTGTAATTTCTAATCAATGTTTGTAACATTGAGGTTTGGTTTTTTTTTTTTTTTTTTTTTTTTTTTTTAACCTAAAGGGTGTTTTCTCTTTCTCATATTTTTCTCAGCTATCCATTGCAATCTGAATCCAAACGGTATTGATCACCCTGTCCCCACTGAAGGCATTAATCTGCAGCTTGAAGGTGAAGTTGAATCGCCCTCTGTTAAGAACACTAGTACTCCAAAAGGGACTGAATCAAAAGAGACACCCAAGCGACAAGTGGAGCCAGAAATATCTAAGGTAGGTAGGACTGGGCTCTTACTTATTTTGGTGAGTCTTGAAGAATCCAGGCCCCTTGAAGTCCTGACTACTGCTTTAAAAAAAACCCAACAGTTATCATCCTGTTAAAGACACAGAAAGGTGTAAAAGTAACAGCCTGAGGAAGTGGGTGTTAGAGCAGCAAGGTATTGACGTGGAGTTGTAGCCCACACATGTCTTGGACATTGAACTATTTTATTTTTCTCTACATGAAGGTAATTAAAATAATGGAATCTCTCTTTTTCAGGCACTGGGGAGACTATTTTTCCAAGTGACTTGACTAATTATCAGAATGGGAATAAATAATTGTTCTTGAGTGTTATGGTTTGCTTATTTTTCCTGGAGCAGACAGAGAAAAGTTCTGTGAATTGATGCTGGTAGGGCAGTGGATGTGGTTTTCCTTGACCTCAGTAAGGCACTTGACACTGTCTCCCACAGCATCATGGTGGACAAACTGAGGAAGTGTGGCCTGGAGGGTAGAGTAGTGAGGTGGATTGAGACCTGGTTGAAGGGAAGAAGTCAGAGAATTGTGAACAATGGGGCAGAGTCTGGCTGGAGGCCTGTAACTAGTGGAGTCCCTCAGGGGTCGCTACTGGGACCAGTACTGTTCAGTGTGCTCATTGATGACCTGGATGAGGGAATAGAGTGCACAGTCAGCAAGTTTGCTGATGACACAAAGGTGGGAGGGGTGGCTGAGGGGTGGTATTTTGAGCTCCCTTCCAACTCCTAATGTTCTGTGATTCTTTGATGCATGAATATATGGATTTTTATATTGGTGACTGAGTTTAATAAGCTATTAACTAATTTTAAGTAAAGTACCCGGTCAGTTTTTCCATGTCTGGTATGTCAATTAATTCAAAGACTGACCAAATAAGAGTATTTCCAACTGTCATCAGTATAATAAATCTAAGAAGTATTATGCATACAGCTGTGTTTTATTTCACTTTTAGAATAAAATAGAATTAAATGGTTTGAGTAGTAGCCTTGACAGTAAAGGCTTGGTATGAATTCTCCATTTTGATTCTTATCTGAGATATCTATCTTTAAATGAGTACAATTTAAACTTGCTACATTTTGTCTTAAGTCATTATGGTAGATCCAGTGCAGGTTGACATTGATCAGAATCACTGCTACATCCAGTCTGTTTTGTGGACAGTTACCAAACAGCTGCTGATTTCTCTTGACCCCTTGAGAAACAGATTTGAACAGATTTATTGTTTGGAATCACCTATTTGGTAACAGGATGCTGTGGTTCAAGCTGGCAGACAGCTAAAACAACGACGTGACTGTTTGCTCACTCCACTCTCAACCCAGTGAGATGGAGAAGAAAATCAAAGGGAAAAAAGGTAAAACTTGTGGCTTGAGGTAAAAACAGTTTTATAGGACAGAAAATATTACAAGAATACTGCTAAAAGAATCTACAAAGCAAACAATGCACAGCACAGTCACTCACCACCTGCAGGACACTGAAGTCCAGCTAGTTCTTGAGCCACAGTTCAAATGCCTGGCCATCTTCTTTAAAGTTATATACTGAGTATGACATCATAGGAATATTTCATACCATTTGGCCAGTTGGATTCAGCTGTCCTGACCATGTGTACCCGCAGCTTCCTCGCTGGCAGGGCAGGATGAGGAGCTGAAAAGTCTTTGACTTGATGTAAACATTGCCTAGCAACAACAAAAACATCAGTGTGTTATCACTGTATCAACATGACTGCCATGCTAAATCCCAAACACAGCACTATACCAGCTGCTAGGATGAAAATTAACTCTATCCCAGCTGAAACCAGGACACAAGGCCACCAAATTTTGGATGGACTTGGAGACAAAGCTCAGCTAATAATGTGTTTATCCAGCTTTTCACAGATGCAGCCCTGCCTGTGTTTCAACATCACCAGATGAAAATTTGCTCTGTATTGAAAGCTAAGGAAGTACATTAAACTCAGATGAGATTTTTATAAGCTTGGATGTGAATGACACAATTGAGAATGGACTCATGTGGTTGATGTGGAACTCGGGCAGATGAAGCTTATCTTTGCTTGGAAAAGACTCATCCTAGTGGAAAAATCAGGGTGAAATATATCAGTGATTTAATGTAATGGAGCCTGTTTTCACTGCCTGAGCTGTACTTGGATTGATGAACAGAAAAATTTCCAAGGCTGTCCCTGCTGGAAATAGCTGAGGAAGAGGTGAAGTATGGTGCTCTTAAACTAGTGAGATCAACTACTGGTTTCCTACATCTGACTGCAGTAGCTTTATTCAAAAAGTTGGGAATGCTTCAGATTTAGAACCAAGCAAACCACCAGTTTATGGAATAAGCTTGGAGAAGCAGCATCAAACTAATGAAGTGTGACACTACTGACTATTGCTGCCTTGTTAGTAAGTTTGGGTTTTATGTGTTATATTAGCTTAGTGATGTTTTTCATCTGGATTCATATGTTATAGCCTGAGGTGGCCTGTCTTTTTTGGCTTGCTCTGCCTTTAATTTAAAAATTGTGTTGCTTTATCCCCTAAAATATGAATATAGAGTCGGGTTTGCAACTCGTGTGGATTTAAGAGGTGAATTAAGCTGTCATTATGAAACTTTATCCATGCAATCATATCTGTACAGTTGAAAGATGAGCGGGATTACATGAAAGAATTGTAAATAAAACACTGTGGGCAGATCAATTTGTTTTATATTTCCTCATTGTTCGGTTGTTTTTAAAAAGGTTTCTTTGCAATCTTATGTATTCAAATAATATTAATGCATCTCTCATATCCACAGCAGTGAGACTTAAAATGCACAAAGCATTGCAATATATTGATGCAATTTAAGATGCCTTCTAGACAATGTCCTCTGCTCTCAGCTTTCTAATCTGTCTTATTTAGGACCAATTCCAGCACTTTAGGCCCCTAACTACTTTAAGGTTTTGATGCCCAAAGAAACAGACAAAATCTACTTTGTAATGAAGTGTGTCCTATTTCTGTCCTCAGCTATGGACTTGCAGAACAGTAGTGGCTCATGAGCTACAGATAGATTTAAATTTGCTTTTCCTGCAGCTGTTGTGAACAGGGGAGTACAAGTGTTTGTTTCTGCGGTTGGGACAGTGACAGCAGAAAGTGTAGCGTGAAAAAAGGATCATTCAGGTAGAAGTTCCTGATGACTATGGAATCTAATTATGCTGACTGAGGTAGCAGTTTAATGGGAAACGGAAGAGTGATCTCAGTCTCCCTCAGCTGGTTCCCAGAGGAACCACCTTGTTTTAAGTGTGAGCAAGTCCAGAAAGGGCGAGATTGCGTCTGAAGTGATGTGCATAATCCGGGGAGACTTGGGTAATGCAGAGACTGTGATACAAGGATGTGAGGAAATTATATGCAGTATAAAAATATGTAGCTTCTTTATATATTTATTTTAAACTCTGCATTTATGTATATCAATATATACACTTTTGTGATAGGTAATTGATTTCTCAGTATTCATGATGTTCACTCAATTGCCTGAATTTGTTATACACTTTGACAGCAGAGAACTTAATTTGAGAAAGCAAGGATATAAAAATATATTGTTTAAATATGCATTTATTATATATATATAATTATTTCATAGAATCATAGACTGGCTAGAATTTAAATATATTATTTCTTTAACACCTACATCTCAATTCTGTTGTGTTTTCTGTAATTCTTTTTTCATTAAAATGCTATGTCTGGCTCATGTTCAGTCTATGTGATTTTAATATCATAGTTTTCTCTAGAGAAACACGATGAGTCCAGACGTTTGGAGTTTAGAGAGTAAATTATTGTTAAAAAAAAATATTTATGCTGTACTTCTGCCATCCTGAACTTGTCTGAGTGTAAGCTTCAACAGAAGGTGATTTTCCTAGCAAGATTCAGAAAATGATCTCTTAGAGAAGTATTAACTTTTATGAAGGATTCCCAATGTTGCACTCATAAAGCCCTGTTCATTGTGAGCATGAGACCCAAATCCAGTCTGTCAGTTATTAGAAGATGATTATTTATTCAGGAAGTTCTCATTCCTAAGTAAGGTGTGTGTATCTGGTGACACACTTGTCTCATTATGTGGTAACAGCCGTAGCAAATAATAGTCTTTCAATGGCAACCACTACAGTTAGACTTTTTATATTGTGTTAGCAATGGCAGAGATGGTGGTTTTTATCTGACTTGGAGACAAATTAACAATCCTTTAAAATGTTCATGAAAACCATGAAAAGGAACTGGTAAAAGAAGTGAGAAGCCGTTTTATCTTGCTTTCTGTTATGTTCTGCATAGACACCAGTAGACTATACTTTTTGTTGCATGGTAGCTCATTAATTCTTTCAGTTGCTTTTGCTTTCTTAAACAAAAAAACAATGGTTTTTTTTTTCCCCCAAATGACTTTGAACAACACTGAAGGGCTAGCTGAACTCTGTTATACAAGAGGATGAAAGTTTATCTCTGTTTATTGGGACCAGTACAGACTGGGGTGGAAGCAGCTCCTCTGGCTTCCTGGGGAGTTCTGCTCTGCTTGGGAAGTATTTGGTGCATGTGTCAAGTGTGTGATCAAATGTGTGCACATAAGAGTGCGGCTTCTGAGCAATTATGGTGTTATAGAATTATTCAAATATAAAAGTGTTTTGTCAGTTATATAAAAAATAAAATGTCTCTCTACTGCTCTCTCACAAGAGAATAGAAAAACTAATTCTTAAGAATTCTCCAGGTTTTTATTCAGTGGCTTCTGCTTCATAGTGTTTATTTTTTTTGGTCAAACTTATAAAATGGGTTGGATGAGAATGACAGCATTTTTCAAGCAGCAATCCTGGAAATGAGTATGATGAAACATGCACATTTATCGGCATAGCTGCTTAGTATGCCCAGACCATTTGATTCCCTCAGCCTGGTTTGATTTTTTTTTTGTTCTTGGTTGGTTGGATTTATTTGAGTTTTTTTTTGCATATGGTTGAGAAACACCAATGGCCACTCAGCTGAGGCAATGAGGCTTTACCATTTTGATTTGTCTTCCAACTATTCCACCTCTTATGAAAGTTGTGGTGGTAACAGGATGTCTGAGCAAGGACCCAGACTGGCTGCCTGAAGTCAACAACTGTTTTGCCTGTTGAACTGCAGGTTCACCATAGCCCCGGATGGGCTGTTCCATTTCTCCTCCAGGTTTTGCTTTTAAATTGTGTGGCGGGGTGGGAGGGTGCTGGAATTGCAGAGCTCTGCAAGTATTCCAGTGGAGGTGAGGACTCTGGATGGTGAAATGTTGCTTTACTGACAGAAAGCTTGCTTTTCTTAGCTGAGTTTTGTGGAGAAGTAGTTAACAGATTACCAGTGTCTCAATCAGGTCACCACAATGAAAGCCAATAGTGTGTGATATTATTTTTAATTTTTTGTTTATATTCTTTTTTTCTGTTTTCTACTCTGACTGCAATAGTGACAAAACACCATTTCTTACATTGTCTCTTTTTTATGACTAGCAAAAAACAGTACAGAACTTGACTGTACAGTATGTCTCAAGTAGATTTTAAAATATTTGGTAAATTTAATATCAGCTGGAATAATTATGCTTCAGGGCAATGTTCCTTTCCGATGTCTCATTCTGGGATTAATTATTATTGTGTATTGCTAATAGTGTGCTCGCTTCTATATTTGTTTTCAATAGACTTTCTTTTGTGTTTTGCATAGTTAGAACTATGTGTGTTGTCTTGCTTTTAGGTGTCTGAACTGAGAGCTGGAATGTTTGATGAGCATGTATCTCCTCCTCTCTGAGCCTGTCACTCATGATTGTGACCTTGGGTTGGCATCTGAAATTTCAGAACCGTGCAGTGAACAAACCTTCTATCCTGAGTGGTGAAACTGGGTCACCTTGTACTTTTCAAGGATGTGAGGCTGATGTTTCCTTTATTGCTCTGGGGTGTTACTGGTGTGAATGAAGTGCAGGAGTAACCCTACCTCTAGTGCAGAATCCAACTCCTTAGTTTGGGATTTGTATTCTGATGAGCCAGAGGAAAACAAGAAGCATCTCTGCTGGGGTCCTGTAAGCCATCTTACCATAGGAAGACAAAATGCCTGATTCCACATCCAAATGCATTCTTGTGTTCCCCATAGCTGTATCATCTATTCTTGTTAAAAATAGTGTAATACAAAGGCTCACATCTTTTGCAGCAAGGTTCCTACATTCAGCACAAAAGATCTGGCTTCTCCTGCTCATCCCGTTTGCTCTGCCTGGGGATTCTGAAATGTCATCTGCCTTGACAGCAGCCACATATGAGTGGGAGATCTTGCCTGAGTGAGCTTGCTGTGCCCTGTCCAGGACAGGGAGGGGACAAGAAGGACACCTGCAAAGGGCAGTTATTTGTTTCCGTTTCCTTCACCTCCCATCACAAGATGGGATTATTTTCCTATTGCTTCTGTTTCCCCACATGGGAAATGAAAATAATAAGATCAGACTAATACTTAGCTCTTTAGATGGATATAAGTAGGACAGGTGAAGTTTACTGACAAAGACTGCTATTGATTGACCTTCCCAACTATTTAAAGGGATCCTTGATGAATTTCAGTGCCTGTACTCAGTGGGTGCATGTGATGGATGGCAAGGTGTTGGCCCCTGGGAAGCGGTGCAGGCTGAGACCCTGCGGTGTGCTAGGGACTGTACAAACATGCGGCAAAGGGTGGTTTCCGCTGCTGGAAGCGAATGCAGCCCTCGTATAGGGCAGACGAGAGCAGATGGTTCCAAAGAGGCAGCTGAGGGAGCATAAGGAGGGAAATGTAGTCTGCTCTGGCTCCTGTTGTCCCGTGAAAGCTATCAATGTGAGATTTGTGTTCTTTTCCCATTACACTGGTGTGAAAAGGAACAGCAATTGCAATACGTATTAGCAAACATAGGCAGTAAAAAAGCTGTGGTAGTACTCCAGGAATAAGTGGGATGTCTGATACTACAGACACATGTAGACACAGGCACATTATTTAAAAGAACTTGTTCTCTTCAGGGAAAAAGAAATACAGATAAAAAGATGGAGCAGCTTTTAGAGGGAAAAGCAATTGCACATGGCGTGTGGATGCATAATGTACTTACAGTACCAGTTTTGCTGCTTGCCTCGTATGAAGCTGCTCCACAAAGCCATTCAAACCCTCTGCTTTCACTTTGAAGCTACTTTAAGGGCTTTGTAGAGATTGCTTTAAAAATAAAGCACTATTGTAATGACAGAGCTGCCTTGATAGAGAAGGAAAAGTATAGAATAGCCCGGTAAAGAAAATAATAGCATTGTGATTAGAGGGATTACAAAATGTATTACAGACCCAATTTAGCATTTAAAATGGGAAAGCAGCAACACTGCTGGCACTGCAGGTTCTGCAAATAGTGCATCTCATCTGAGTTATAACAATAATTTCATTAATCTGCCACATGTTTGCTGGACACTTCTGACAACACTGATTAGCGGTTGCTGTAGTCCACCTTCCTCTCTACAAGTGGGAACTTTTTTATTTTCCATTTTGAAGAATAACATAATTGCTGAACACCAGGAGTGAAATGTGTCACAATCACAAAAGGGGTGTGGGACTGTAATAGCCTTGATAATGTCTGAAGGGTATTTCTTGTGCTATCAACCTGTCAAGGGAAATTTGGCGCTGAGGTGTACTGAGGAGGGAAGGGATTTCATTAGGAGAGGCTGGAAAAGGGTGGCCTGGGGCAGTGTGGAATCTGTCTTCCCATCAGTCCCTGTGGGTGGAATTGAGCTTGCTGGTGAAGGCAGCTTTTATTAAGTGTCGGGGTGTAAGATAGGTGTATGAATTAGGTCTTCTAATGGGTTTGGTGGAGATTGAGTCAGCAAGATGAGAGGGGTGTGGAGAGGGATCAGACTCCATCTGAAGTGAACACCATGCTTTGGGGGCTGCATTGATACCTGGATTCTGCCCTCACCCGCTAACCAGCCTCTGCATTTGGTATGGAAATAGTTATTAATATCTGATGGAGATGAAGATTTGCATCAGGTGAGTTAAGAAGTGGTGTTTGCCTCGAAAATCTTACTTTGAAGACTTAGGTTAGACAAGTTCCACATTCACAATGATTTTTCTGGCAAGTAATACTGTTTAATCTGAAAAAAGTCCGCCTTTTGTATTAAAAGGAAATGATTGCAGTTTGTGTGATTGTTTCATTTCACTCTTTCTTTTAATTATCTAGGACTTCAGAGCCTGTTGCTCTTCATTCTTGCCCTGTGGCTCAGTTTTTCCAGCTGCAGAAAAATGATGATAATTAGGACCAGTTAAAACTGTTGCAGAAAGAAACTGAGAATTGGAGTAAATTTTCTACCCACATTTTCTCTTTTATGTGCACATGTATGTAGGACTGGTTGTCCAACAACTCCGCAGTGTGTCCCTGAGAACTGGAAACCACTGGCTTGGTCAGGCCGCCCAGGAATAATAAATGCAGCAGCACGTTTGCTGCCTGTTCCTGCTCCTCCCCATGGGACAGATTCTCCAGGTGTTTTCCATTGTGGGTAGTGGTGAGGACCTCACTGGTGCTTTGCCCATGCCATGTTGCTGGTTTCTTTTGGAAGTATCTGGTGGACTGGGGACTCGGCGTGCATGCTGTTTGGGTCTGAGGGATTTCTTGTCTCATTTGGGGCATCTAGGCACTCTGGAAAAACCAGCAGTAATGACCTCTGAAACGAAGGAGGCCTTTCAGTATGCTTTCACTTCACATTTTGCAAATATTAGCTCTTTTTAGTTATTTCTGCTTGTAGACTTGAGGAGTGTTTCTGTTTATCTTTATTCCACAGTCAGCTGCAGATTACTGTGTAGCTGATGTGCCACCGCAGGGAGCAGGGAAACAACTCCCACATGTTAAGGCAGACCTGTTATGTGATGCTGTGTGTTATCAGTGGGGCAAGCAAGAAGGTAAGGAGAGTGTCATGCTTAATGAGGGACAATTCTTCCCTTTGCTATTTTAATTTTTTGACCAACTGGTTTGTAAGTAGCATGGGGTTTTCTTGGCTGTGATGCCATTAAGTGAAACTTTGATAGAGTGATTCGGCCTGGGGATGGCTTTAAGTGCCTGTGTCCTACTTCCAGTACGTCTGTGCTTCTAGGTATGTTGATGGGGTGCTTTTATATTGTCATTAACCACTCTGGGCATTTACAGGGTTAGTTCAAAAGAATGATAACCAAGTACACAGGCTCTTAAACTTAAAGAAGCATTATAGCTTTGTAGTGGGAGAGCAGAGAGAGGGAGGAAGCAGTACAGCTGTATATTTCTTTGTATTTGGGAGGTGTCCATGTTAATGAGCAGCTGAAGCCTTTGGCACTTAGAAAAAGACAAGTGCTGTTGGTGATAGTGACATTGAACATCATAAATAATTTCCCTTTAGTTAGGGAATTTGAGGACATGAATCCAATTCCTTAAAAAAAAATCTGTAGCTTAGTAAGAGAAAATATGTTACCTTTTGGTTTTAGGCTTTTTACTTAATTTAGGTTTCAAACTGTCTCCTGCTCATGGAAAGTTGCAATCTTTTCGTGTTCTCTAAGTATACCAGCTGAAATCTTTGGTCTGCCAGCCCTGTGACATGTCACAGACTGACACACAGTCAACTTCTGCTCACCAGTTCAGTCCTCACCTCATCTTCCCAACGATATTCTTGCCCATAGAGTCTGCATCTCTTCATCTACCCCTCTGTGGGGAGCAAAGAGTTGGCTAGAGTCAAAGAGTTAGCTACAAATGTTTAAAGCTGACATAGTATTCAATCTTGTTCTGTAAGCTGTTGCCTGATATGGATGATACTGATCCTGGTCCCAGAGCTACTATAGCCTGCCTATGCCTCATTCCGGTTGAATAACCAGCAAATCCGCCTAGGGCTTCCCACCAGTCTGACTGCAGGTGTGTAGTGGGAGAGTCTCAACATGGGTTTCAGGAGGCAACCATGTCCAGCTCACCTTCCCCAGCAGCACACGGATATAACCCTTCTTTCAAGAGAGCTGCAACAGTAGAAACAGTTAGTGTGAGCAGCCTGGATGGCTGAGGAGAGGGAGCAAGGCCACCACCTGGGGTTATAGGAAGCTGCTAAATTGGCTGTTGATTATAACATTAACACTGCATTTTCTGCATACCTGGAGGTCACTAGACAGCTGCTAGCAGTGCAGGAGTTCTGGAGCATCAATTTTTCCATCTCCCTCACCCAGAGATTGTAGTTCTTGCCAATAGGGGCTCTTCTCAGATGATGTACTTGGTAGTATGAATGTCAGTAACTTTACTGATGTCTAGGAATTAGTAATGTGATGATGCATCAAGCTGACTTCTGGGGTTAAATGTGTCCTTGACAAGCATATCTAAAAATACAAAACCTTTAGCTCTGACCAAGGTAGAGTTACTGCATATCTCGAGGCTTCTTTTTCCTGTTCCTAACATAGAAAATCTCATAAGTGGGTATGAAGTTCTCTCTATTTTCCTTTTCTCTCTAATGTCTGTAAGTGCATCCATCAACGACTGATGACTTTGCTGACCTAGACAACCTCTACTTTTTTGCCTTTTTTTTCCTTGCTTTAAACAAAAGCATGACAATAGAGTCTGTATCTAATGGCTTCAGAACTGCTATTAATTCATCATTCAGGGCTGATTGCTTTCAATCTCAGCAGAACTTCAGATTGTGAAGGAATTTGTGAATGTGTTTTCATTACCAAAAGGTAGATGTGACTGAACATTAGCATAGCTATGCTGATAATACACAGTCTTTATTTAGATAAACACTGTATAAGTTTAGAGCTGCATTTTTAAATAATCAATATCCTTGCTGATTAAATAGAAAAACTTTTAATGGAGATAAAGGCTATTGCAATTTTATGTTCTTCTTTTGATAGAAAAAATCTCAAGCTTAATTCCCTTTTGGTAACTCAAAATTTTTACTTTTTATAATTTTTTTCCCTAGAGAATAGATAGCTTAATTGTCAACATTTTAGCATTAGGTCATGATTTGTGAAATTGATGAGGAAAACTGAGGGTGTTACTTTTTATACTAACCTTTCCTGAAAATTTTATTGTTCACTGTAGAAGAAGAATCCGAAGTGCTTGTTAAGGTTGGTGCTCATTTAAGTGTCGTTTATGTTTTCTTTTTCTTTAGGGAAAGCTACTTTATGGCTTGCAAACTCTAGTTAATTTTCCATACTAACTGGTAGCAGATAATTTCAGGGTTTTTTCTGTTTGGTTTTTTTTTTTGTCTTGAAAATTATCAGCTTTGTTTTCCATAGCTGTTGTTTCATTTTCCCTTAGTTCCTATTGGAAGTTTTTAAGTTTTAAGCAGTATTATTGAAGGGGACAAAAAAATAATGAACATTACCAAATGAAATGCTTAGATCAAGTGTTCAGCACAGTGATTAGACTTTTAAATTCAGACTAACTACTATTATTTATATGCATCCATTAGTACATATCAGCCCTTTTGCATGGAGGAAAACAGGGCTGGATAATGTGTTTCTTTTAATATTTTTTTTCCAGCTGACTTTTCTCTCCCCCGCCCTGGTTTCCAGGTTCCAAAGGACATAAGAATGCTGCTGAAAGCCAAAAAGAAGAATAATTGGAAAGGAATTTGTCTTAGCTTTTGATTCCAGAAAGAATACTGTAGAGCATAGCCGGGTTATGTGAGGAAGCCTGAGATTTGGGATGAGAAAACCCACACCAGAGTTACGCTCTGAAATATTTTATGCAAATTTCAAGTGATTTTAAAAACATTAAAGAATCTGAAAAGTTGAAGCGGAACTTGAAAACTAAATTAGCTCTCCTATACATGGCACAATGATATTAAAACTGGGTCTTTGTTGTTGAAATTCTCATTTAACTCTTTTCTGCATATTCGTCATTTTCTGCATTTTCTACATTTGCTTTCTTATGTACAAGTGTAGGTTGGTGAGTGGTCTGTTGGAGAGCAGTGCAGGTGAGAGGGACCTGAGGCTCCTGGTGGACAGCAGGATGATCATGAGCCAGCAATGTGCCCTTGTGGCCAAGAAGGCCAATGGCATCCTGGGGTGTATTAGAAGGGGTGTGGCTAGTAGGTCAACAGAGGTCCTCCTCGTCCTCCTGCCCTGGTGAGACCTCACCTGGAAAATTGTGTCCAGTTCTGGGCCCCTCAGCTCAAGAAGGACATACAACTCCTTGAGAGAGTCCAGTGTAGGGCCACCAAGATGATGAAGGGAGTGGAACACCTTCCTTATGAGTAAAGGCTGAGGGAGCTGGGTCTCTTTAGCTTGGAGAAGAGGAGCTGTGGGGTGATCTCATCAATGTTTTTAAATATGTTAAGGGTGAGTATCAGGAGGATGGAGCCAGGCTCTTCTCAGTGATGACAAGTGAGAGGACAAGGGGCAATGGGTCCAAGTTGGAACATAGTTTTTTCTTACATTTGCATGGAATTTCCTATTTCACTGTGAGGGTGACAGATCACTGGAACAGGCTGCCCAGAGAGGTTGTGGAGTCCTCTTCTCTTGAGGCATTCAAGACCAATCTGGATGTGTTCCTGTGTGATCTAATCTAGGTGATCCTGCTCAGGCAGGGGGTTGGACTAGATGACCTTTAGAGGTCCCAACTCCTGACATTCTGTGATTCCTCCGTAACCCTCTCCCAAGGTTAGATTTTTGTTCTGGGTTTGTGGGCTGTTTCACCCACCCACCTTCTCACCCCTTCTTTTTTATTTGTGTTTTTATTTGCTAAGAATTCTACCAGGTTGGAGTTGGTGGCAGCACAAAATATGTGTCCTAACTGAACTGAGCTGATGATGGAGCACCCCTTTGTGTATTTCTGCTTGAGTATTTTGTGCACCCCTAGTGTATTTTGGTGTATTTCCTGCAGTACATTTCAGTCCCCACCCCCTCCATTCTCTCATCTTACTGACTTAACTGCTCATTTCTCTGACTTCAATGAGTTGATCAAATTATCGTCCACCTGAATCATCTCACTGGCTTTTATTAGTGATACAATACTCTGTACTAGTTGGTCCAGAGCAACCAGTGAGCACTGTCCCCTTTGGCAGCATTTCATTGTTAATTTGGCTTATTTTAATCACTTTGCCATGCTGGCAGTAGTTAGGAGTATTGCTTTACTGCTGAGAGAAAAGTCAGTGGAAGTACAGACTAAATAGGGCTAAGGGGAGACTGAATCCGGCTAGGAAGAGGAACATGGGTTACTACTCTAAAGGAGAAGCAACATTAATAACTAAAGGTACTTTGATTTGTTTGTTTGTTTGGGTTTTTTTTTTTTTACTCTGTTTCACCAGCTTTACCAAATGGTTCTGTTTGTTCTAAGACTTATGAGATGCAAATTTGGTGGTCTTACAGTGAAACAGGAGATTGCAAACAATTTTTTGTTTGGGAAAATGAACAAATGAACATTCAGCCCTCTGCATCCACTATTATGATTACATCATCAATCATTGTTATGATGACATCATCCAACCTCCCTGCCAGGGCAGGGGGATTGGACTAGGTGACCTTTTGAGGTCCCTTCCAATTCCTAACGTTCTGTGATCCTGTGAATGAAGAACAATGAAATTATCCATCTTATGGCCTGGAATATATGATTGAGCTGAAAGGTTCAAAAGAAGAAGATGCAGACTGCAGGGGTAATAGGTGGATGATGGAGATGCACCCATAAAGGGAAATACTGTGCAAAGGAAGAATGATTTCTAGGATAGGTCTGAATATCCTGCTTTATTTATGAAGAGCCTTACAATTCAGAAAGAGGTAAATCCGGGGAGTTGCTGCTGCAGGCAAATACACTAGAAGAATAAAACTTCTGTGCTGACACAAGCAAGTAGGGCTGTAAGACGAGGCAGAACCTGAAAATTTCCCAGCTTTAGTGAAGTTACTCTCATAATTTAGATGAGGGATGTTCGATGAGAGGCTCAACATGAGCCGACAATGTGCTCTTGTGGCCCAGAAGGCCAACCGCATCCTGGGCTGCATCAAGAGATGCGTGGCCAGCAGGTCGAGGGAGGGNGGGGAGACCTAGCGGTCTTCCAGTACCTCAAGGGGGCCTACAAGAAAGATGGAGAGTTCAGTAGGTCCTGTTGTGACAGGACAAGGGATAATGGTTTCAAAATAGAGGGAGGTAGATTTAGATTGATATTAGAAAAAAGTTCTTTCCTGTGAGAGTGGTGGAGCACTGGAACAGGTTGCCCAGGGAGGTGGTGGATGCCCCATTCCTGAAGACGTTCAAGGCCAGGTTGGATGAGGCCCTGATCAACCTGATCTAGTTGGGGGTGTCCCTGCTTCTTGCAGGGGTGTTGGACTAGATGACCTCTGGGAGTCCCTTCTAACTCTAGCCACTCTATGATTCTATGATTCTATGATTCTATGATTTTATTCATTGGTATTAATCTGTCTCATATAAACAGTTTAACTAGTTTCTCCCTTAGCAAAGCTCATTATCAGTTGTTTCTATTTTAATCCTGTTCTAAATAGATTGATAAGGGTTATTGTATAAAACTAGTAAACTGAGTTTCATTAACCTTTAGAATCTGCATGAAATAAAAATATCTGTGATGAGCTTTAGATTTGTTATTAATTTTTTAGTGAATCAACGCAAAGCAAAAAACATGTGAATGCGGTAATAGTTCAGTGCATTTCTGCTATGTGTTATCCTTGGGTTTCTAAATTATATATATATAGCATTCCTGAAGTTTATTTCTGATTATACTAGACAAGCATCAGAACCATTTGTGGCTGTTGATAATATTTTCTTTTCTGTCAGGAAAGAGCCTTCTCTTAGTGCATCAGCTAATAACTGTTGTAGTAAAATAGGTAAAGGTTATAGCTTTGTGTTCAAAGAAATAAAACAACAGGAGGATGAAAGTGAGGAAGAAATCCCCACCTCCATGTGATGTCTTCATGAGATGTAATACCTGTGTTCTTGTTGGAGTGAACCTTGAAGTTTTCAGTAATCCCAGGGTGACTGCATCTCATCTTGAAAACTGGGGACAGTTCCCAAGCGTTTACTCTTCAGTGGAAAGTCCTTGTTGGCTAAGGAAGTTTTAGAAACCTCATAAACAGCCAGTAATAAAACGATTCATAATTGTAAAATGGTGGTATAACATTAAAGGTGTGAGTAGCTCTGTGTGGGGAGCTTCAGTGGGAGAGAAATGGGAAGCTGGAGGGTCCTTACTGCTGGAGCTGCATCATGGAGTGGGCTGTCTCATCAGCTGCAAGCAGGGTAGCTTCAATGGCATGGAAGGGCTGGAATGGGGAGAAGGTGTTGTGTGTGGTACTTTCCACATATTCTAAGTGAAATCTTACAAGCTAGATTATCTGGAAGCCCGATGCAGTGTCTTGCAAAACTGTCTGGGTCTGTCAAAATGCTGCCTGTCAGTAGATGGTGCTCTTTATATCAGCTATTTGCGTGTGCTGCCTGTGTTTGGCTGTGCTTTCGTGTTAAAGGTCTGGTAACATTCCTTAACAGTTCATTTCTCTGAATTCTGATGTCTGGGAGATTAGAAAACAGAGGCTTTTGAGGGACTGCCAAAATAAAAATAAATAAAAATTAGAAGATGTGTTGACAAGATTCATTTGAAACATCCTCCAACCTTGAATGTTTCCAACAACTTCTTTTGCTTGTGCATGTCTGTTGTTTGGTACTCAGATAAATTCAGGCGCTTCCAGCATAAAAGCCTTGAACAAACATTGTGGATTGGAGAATGTATAGCGAACTAATTCAGCTTGGCAACTGACCTGTAAGATACTGCATCAATGTGGTTTAAAATAAAACTGTAAAGCAGAATTGGCAAGTCATTTGTGGTTCTAAAGTTTTCTTGTGCATATTAACTTTTGAGTTTTACCTGCTGTTTCTGGATAGATAGGAATTAGCTTATGTTTAAATGTAATGCTTCTTAGGAAGGACTTAAATGAATCAGTGCAATTGTGAGTTTTACCTGGAGTCATTTATCCATCGGTGGTTGGATGGATATAAAAAGCTGCATAAAAAAAGATTTCCTTATTAATGTGATTGAAGTATTGTTGGACCTGCCTGCATCTATTTATTATTCAGAGAATATGCCAACTCTGGAGGAAAAAATTTAAATGTGTTAATTGTGTGTAAAAAACAAACAAAGAAAACAACCCCCAAAAAATCACTTGCTAAAGGCTGCTGTTGAGGTGAAAGCCCTGATCTGGGCAGCAGAACAGCATGGCAGACCTTACAGGGAGTTTGAGATGCTTAAAGTTGCGTGTGTCTCTATGCAGTCGCCTGTGTAAAGAACATCATCTACTAAACCAATAGCTAAGTTTTGTTTTGTGAGATGAATTTGGCCCTGGAGTGAGTCTTGAGAACTGCCTGCTGTTCTCTGCCTGACACTGCTGGTCTTTGTGCAAACAGAAATGGAAGGATTACTGTGAATTTTTCATATAATCTTAAACTGCAAGCAAATGATCCAAGACAGAGATGGGAGCTGAGTTCCTTTCAGAATTGTAATTAAAATATTGCTGGTTCTTATTCAGGGCCAGTTTGTCTTCCCAGCACATAGATTTGGATATTCCTTCCCAGATCCTTGAAGGTCTTTCTTCAGAAAGGATATATCTTGCATGTACTCACCACATTCCAGCATATGAATATCCTTCTGCACAGTGCTTAATTTCCCTTCTCTCAGCCCTTGTTTTGCATTTATCTCCTTATGACCCAAGTTCCTTATATTGTCATGTGGACATCATATTTTTGTTGAAAATCTCAACTCCACATTTCTAGGGACATCTCACAGCTGCCTTTCCCAGAAGACATTAATGGACATTTTGGGCTGGATTTACAAGCTGTACCTGGGACTGAAGATACAAATCTTCACTTGACTGGCATTCCTCCCCTGCTTAGTCTTCTGTGGTTCCCCCTGAGATGTTCCTGGGAAAGTCCCATTTTCCCATGAATCACCTGATCTCAGAGATACCTTCAAGCATGGCAACAATATTAACCTGCCTTTCTTCCCCTTCTCTCCTTGTATCTGGTCTTTTGAGTCCCATTTATGTGGCTTTTATAGCTCAAAATCTTCAGATTTTTTGATTAGAGATGGTGCTGCTGCCACATCCTCTGTTAGCTTTTAAAATAAGGACAAGCTTCTGACCTTGCTTTTGTCTATATTTGCTGCACTACAAGAAGAGATGCTTCCTGTGAGTGAGAAGAGATGCCTCCCCTTGGCTTGGGATGACCTTGATGTGAATGTGTGATTCTGTGACTTTTCCCAAAACTTCTTGTTGGCTAACAGAGGCTGCTTCCTAGCCAAGAGGGGCTGGCCTTCATGAATCTCAGTTTGAGGCATTTTGCTTTCTCTAATAAAGGGGATAAAAGGGCATTGTAGTACTTGAGCTGTTTTTATGAACATAGGACTTCATAGGATGATATAGGGATGATAAGAGAATTCAGGAATTCCCTTATTAGGGAGAGAAGACTAGTTTCTCAAAAGTAATTTAGCAAGAAACCACACTGATGTCAGAAGCATCCCACTTGTTTTGAAATTGTGTATTTGCCCTCTAGGTATTTACTTAAGTTGAGAAATCCATTGTGACCTTCTACATGGGCATTGTGATGCTACCCATGAATCAGATGGCAGAGTTAATCTGCCTTTTCTGTCAACATTTGCCTTTTCTCTCCAGCCTTTGCCGGAAGCAGTGTCTTATTGGGAAGCAAGCAGTTGACCTGTCTGCTGAGGCTCAGAGAACTTTTCTTATTCATACTCATGTATATGTCTGGCCTATAGAGTTGTTATCCTCAGAAAGTATTTGGCTCAAAAAATACATTTAAAACTCAACTGGCAAAGATATCTAGAAAACTTTGATTGCTGTTGGGGTATAAAATGCCTTGGCTGCCGCACTTGCCTTCTGCATATGAATGAGCATATCCATGAAGACTGAAAGTTGGCATGGAAAGGTTATACTACTACTTACAGCACAAGCCTCTTAATTGGCATATCTGCTGGAAACAAAGGTGCCAAAATGTGATTCACTCAGAAGGAGTAAACCTTGTAGAAAAGTAACCTGTCATTATTTAATAGGGATTAAGATCCTCTCAGGATGTTAGATGTTGTCCTTGTACAAATTTACTGTTGTTGAGCTAAAAGCAGAATTAACCTCGCTACCTCCTAATGCCAAAATAACAGTTTCTTTTATAGCTCTTTTCATATAGAAATGCTTCACTGACTGTGTCTTTGAGATAAAAAAAATGGACTGCACCCTTCACCTCTGACATAAAGCAATTATTAAAAAAATACACAGCTACTTCTTAAACCCTAGGTTGTGACTTGTCGAGCATCTTCTCGACAGAATACCGTAATTAGAAATGGAAGGATGGAAGTGTGGTTTGTGATGGACAGATTTACTGTATCAGGGCAACTCTGCCGGTAAATCCCAAGAGTGAAAAAATTCTGCCAGTATCATTAGTGACAACTCTTCCCCAGACATATACTGCTTGGTTAAAGAAATATTATGCCATAAATGTCTATTTCTTTAAAAAGCATGTTTCAAAAAAGCACATACCTCCCCCCGCCCCCAACAATTAGGCGCATGTTTCTGAGGTTAGACTTCATCTGTACTTCAATAATACTTTTATTACACTATCCTGAACATTTAGAAACATTTGTAAGGAGAAGGACTTGGGTTCTTAGTTATACACTTACGTTTTGTTACTAGTGTTACATGAAATCTCTGCAAATACCATAATACTGCTGTTCACAATCTTTCTCCCTGCCCTCTTAAAATAAGGACCTGTTAAAGTAGTATTCCTGGTAAAAAATACTGATTTTTATAAACCTTAGAAAACTCTACCATTAACTTATACGTCATAGTTTTTCATTGACTCATTTCAGTTCATATCCATGTTAGTATGGATAAAGTGAGTATAAACCAGGTACATTTAAAACAGTTACGGTCTTGTCTAGCTGTTTTCATTTCCAGGCAGCCCGTTCTCTGATTCTTATTGATAACTATTGGTAATTGAGGTGGTTTTGAAAGAACCCAATGAAGTAACTGAAGAATTTCAGATAAGGCATCACCAAACATATATGCTTTTGAGTCAGAAGTATTCCCATAATCCACAAAACAAATACAGCCTGACCAACCATCTCTTACTGAATTTGCAAGCATAAACTCAAAACTGTGTGCTGCTGTTAAGATCTTTACATTTTTAGCTCTTGACTTTTGCTGTTTATTGTTCTGTAATTAAAGAGCAACAAGTTTTCAGTGTAATATTGATATCTTCATGCAAATTAAACATGTTCCCAGTCTAGTTTGGACAGTGGATTTTGCTCCTATAGGCTGTATTTTAGCTATATTCTTCCATGCAACCATCTTTAAACAAATATTTGGAAAATTCCAAGAAAATCGGTGGACCTACTTATATGCTTGGTTTGTGTTTATTTTAATGGCATTCCTGATAAGCAGTCTCAGTTTTAGTTTAAATGAGGATGTAACTGCCTGAGGTGCGGCTTGTAGAAGTACTAGGATTGGCTTTAAAAAAAAAAGTGGGACTGGAGACTCCTTTTTAACTGCCAGTTTTGTAGTATAGGTAGATCTTGCTACTTTTAAAATTTTTATTTTAATCTAGCTCCAGAGAAAATATTTTTGAACAATACTGAACTTTCTCAAAAGTGGAATTGCAGTTGCTTTGATGGTATTTCTGAGTTCAGGACATACTGTTGGAAAAAAGGGAGCTACTTTTCATCTCTCTCTTAGTTATTAGATACTCCTGCTTGCTTTCATGCATCTACCAAAATGGTTTTGGACTTGAAGCTTTCACCAAGATGGGACACTCCTGTGCCTACTACCAGTCTGAATGGGGTGTTCTGTTAGGAAAATTCATGCTGTAAAACTTCTTCACAGTGGGTGCAGTACTTAGTCCTTAAGACAGGATAAAAAATGAGCAAACCTTTAGGTTACGTGTGCCATGTCGAGGGTGGATGTTTTGAATTTTTATTCTTGCTGTGGTGGATGGTTAAGTGCAATAAAAAAGGTGTGCTTGTAATAAAGTTTAATCAATTACTTGTAAGGTGCTGCTAATACGGGACTGTTAATAGAAATTAATTCTGTGTCGTCTTTGACTCTGCGGTGGTAACAAGCAGGCTAGAGAAGTTCAAGGAGGAACCTTTTATTTTCATAGCTGCACAAGAGGTGCTCATAGGGCACCTGCTGCGTGCACAGGAATCGTCTGTTTCCATATGTATGCAGGACACAGAATAGGCTTCTCTTCATAAAAACAAGAGGATTTGTATTTACTTGTAAACTGTAATCTGTGATATAAGATAGTGATGGTTAGAGCCTGTTTTGAACTGTCTCAGGTAGCAGAAGGAGAATCAAAGCCACATCAGTGAAAAGTATCAAACAATTCTCACCCTGACAGAGCATCTCTTCTGCATTTCTTCTGCAAATATCCAAAAGCAAACATTTAATTTTGGACTGGATGGAATCTTCTGCACTGAGTGAAACGGATCTTTAGTTTGGCAAGATTAAAAATGCGGTCTTTTTGATTAAGTAGATTTTAAAACATTACCCTCTTTGATTTGGATTTGGCTGCCAAAACTTAAAACTGATTGGGCTCCTGGTTCTACTTGTGATTTTATTTTAAGATTTCTTGGCCTGTCTGTCCCAATTGTGGATTTCAGGATTTTTGATAGCAATTAGAATGATGTCAGACAACCTTCTTGACAAAGCTGAGTAGTGCTCTTGTCTTCTCCTTTCTCATACTGACACTTCAGTTCTTCACAGTTTGCTGATAGTGCCACAGCCATTTATATCAACACCGGCATCTGCCAGTCATGATTCCTGCTTTGAGTGTGATATCTCATTGGAAAGAGTACACTCATGGGAAATGTGTCACCTTATTTATCCTTGTTGTTTTGATACCCTCTTTATCCTGATCTGTCTAATGCTCAGTGATATTTTTTGGATGACTTTATAGTTCCCTGTTGATGGTTATACTTGTGACAGCCTTAAGAGGGAGTTAACTCCCTCAAACAATTTCTTGATTTCCAGATCAAATTATTTTTCATAATTTGTTTCTTTTTCTGCCTTTTGCAGCCTGTCTGTAGCACACGTAAGCTTGTGACATCTGTACAGAAGGTACTGGATTGAGTCCTTGCTGGTGTTTTGTGAAAACCAGGTAAAACCTGCCTCTCGTTCCTTGGCCTTGAATGAGTGGTGGTGCTACCTGGTTTGGGACTCAGGGGTAGAAGTGTCTGCTTGTGCAGAGCTGGGTTGAAGCTCTGCCAGAGCAATCCCTTGGTAGAGACAGAAGTTTGCAGGACTCCGCAGTGGAGGCATCAAAAAGAAGCCAATGGCTGACTGGGCCTTGAGGTTGTGGAAAGGTAAAGATACTCTGAGTGAGACAGGAAGCTGTTGACCACTGCTGCTAATATACAGGAGGGAGAGACCATCATAGAAGTGCCATTTGTTCCTCTTCTTTTGCTCCAGAAGGTGGAGGACAGGAGAAGCAAATCTACTTTATGGGACCTTTTCTACTTCTTCCACACCTTCCAAAGCTTCCCTGCCAGTCTCCAGCCTTTTCTTTTCTCTACCACCTGGAAAGACCTGGCCCTGTTCACCTTGTACTCAGGGCCCTGAGGTGGTGCTGCTCAGTGTCCTCATCTCCCTCTAACTCTGTTCTCTCTTCCCCATGGTGTCAGGAGTCTGTCCCCATCTGTTCAGTGGCTGGATCGAGTGGGCAGTGATGTCTCTGTAGGTCTGGCTTGTGTCTGTCCTTGGAGGTCAGGTGTGTTTGAACTAGCTCGGAGTCAGTGAGGACGTGATTCTCTTGCGGCCTTGGGTACCTTGTTTGGTCTTTGTTCGTGCTCCTGAGAGATACAGGGAGATGGCTGCACTGAGTTGTTGCTCTTAAAAACCTCAATAAATTCTGAGAACTTGGATTTAGGTGAAACAGAAGGTTTTATAACTCTACCCTGATCCTTCTGCTGACTGATGTTGGGAAATAACTCCCTCTTGTGTGTACCTGTAATTGATCTTGTCTTTCTTGCAGTCCTGTCTGTGGGCCTGATGCCAGGCAGCATGGTGTGGCCATGTGTCAGCAGACCAGAGCTGGGTAGGAGCTACTGCGTGTAGGACAAGATGCATGGGAGCAGTTCGGGAGGGCTTGAGAGGTGGGCTAGGTGCCACATCTGCAGCGTGCTTTGTGCATCAGGCTCAGTTAATAGATGGGAGCTCCCTGAGCACAGTCTCCAGGTCCTGCTCAAGGCATCGTTAAATTGACTCCGCCATGCTAAGGGGGTCACACATTAGGCCAACCAGTTGTGTTTTTCATCTTGCCACATGGAGCAAGTAAGTTTGGGGCTGGAACAAGCATGCAACAAGCTGACCACGTTTCCAGCACAACTCAGGGGTCTTGGTAGGACTCTCATGTCTCTATAGTTTTTGTTCAAACTGGACATTGTCTGTTGATCAGTCATAGGTATGATCCAATTAAAGCTTAAAAGATTCAGTCTTTTATCAGTGTAAAAGGGGAGGTTTCTCTTGCAGTATTCTCCTTGGTTTTTGGTTTTGTTTTGTTTTTTTTTAATTTAAATAAACACACTTACTTTGGTTTGTAGTTTTCATCTCCTCTTAGTATTAAAATTGTCAATAACACATATAGAACCAAACACAGTGGAGGTTTCAGCAGGTTTATGGGGTGTCTGCTTATTATTGTCATTTTCTTTAGTGTTTGATGGAAAAAAACTAAGTATAACTATCTGAGAAAAGTGTATTTCTAAACCAAATTGTGTCTTTTCTGTATTCTTCAATATTTTAAGATATCTTATAAAAACATATTCACAAGCCTGGCTCATTTCTTCTACTCTTTCCAGAACTGAAACTGACTTTTACATCTGTCATTATTTCTGACTTCTGTATAGGCAGTTTAATGTTGGATAAGCAATTTGGAATATTTGAAAAAGATTCTTATTTTCTCAGGTTTAGAAATACAACTCAAGCAGGTTTGGAAAAAAAACCAAACACGATGCTACTTAAATTCTTGCTGGACATTGCTGTTCCTGCTGCTTTTTGTCATAAACGATGAAGATGGTGCTGTTAATCTTGATTTCAGAGAAGCCTGAAATATTTGACAATAACTTAGATAGCTTTTGAAGCTGTGTAGTTTCTTTGCTATATGTGTCTATATGAGATTCACATAAAAATTTGTTTTTTTTCAGGTTTGAAAACAGAAAGCTCTTTATGGTTTGCTTGTAGAAGACATTATGTTCTCAACTTCATGTGTGAAGTGAGATCCCATTTCTTTCCTCCCTGTCTCTCCTTCTTATCACAGACACATCAATAGCTTTCTGACCCATTTTAATGTTTTCTGCCCCAGCTGGCTCTGCTTTATTTTAGGGATCACAGTCACCCATCTCACTCTTTCTATCCCTACCAGGTGGCAGCGACCTTACTACTTCTTTCCTTTTCTTATCCTTTACCTCCCCTCACAGCTATCAGCCCTCTTTTCTCTCAAACTGCCTAGCTGGGTTAGCAGTGTGGTTCAACATGGAGCAGTTGTACTCCATGTCTACTCTGTGTGAAGATTTCTTTGTGTCTAAACACAGCTGGCAGAGCTCTACACTGCTGATCTAATGAGTGATGGTGCTTATCCTTGCAGCCTCACCTTGCTTCTGTCCTTTGAGCAACACAGCTATAACAAAATTTGTCCTACTTTGTCTTTTTCTAGTTACACTGTGAACTTCAGAACAGTCACTAGTCATGCACGTTGGAGCAGAATCTGCCATGGTGTGTTGAGCAACCCCTCTTTTATCCTTCTCTGTTTCATACAAGCATTGTTTTTAAGCAGAAACTGTAGGGTCTGAGGGAATAGATTTAAATGTAAATAGACAGTGATTCGCTTAGATGTCTGGATGAGTATGCTGGCAAACTGGATGTTACAAGTGGTACTGGAAGACGTCTTCCAGCAGCCCTGTTTGACTGGGGATGCTGATCTCTGCAATCCCTGGATTTTGTAATCTGAGCAGATTTTTGAAATGCACCAAATGTTTGGGTTGGAAAAGCTCTTTTAAATAACTTGGCTCATAGTATGTAAAGTAGTTTTAATGAAGAGATTGAATCCTCAGTCACTCAAAAATACAGAAGCCTTTCCTTTCTGGAGTAAAATACAATAAATAAAGACAAAGAAATGTTGGTGAATAAATTGACCTTCAGAATCGGCAGGCTTTGTAAACTGCCCCTGGAAGGCTGAAGAGGTAACTTGTACGTCATTAGGAGGAGCAGGTCATGGTTGCTAACGCTCCTCTGAACAGTGAAATACACGCTCTAGGAGGGCGCAGGCTGCAAGTTTGATTTGTTTGTTTAGTTTTGAGTTGGTGATTTTAAGTACTGCTTCACGGAACAAAGAGAGCATGAAATTGTGTCAGATATTTAATAAGCCAGTTGCTTTTGTTCTTGGGAGTAATTTTTATAGGTTGAGATACACATAGCCAAAGCTGGGGTTAGGCAGTTTAGAAGAAAAAGTTTGACAGGAAATCCTGAAGACACAGGTTTTCCTTCAAATGTACAAGAAAAGAACAGAATACTGAAGACTTTTCTTCTCATTAGATCTGTATCTGGCACACGAGTTGGCCTAGTATTTGGCAGGATTAAAACTCTTAAAGAGTTGCCAGCAAAAGATGATCTTGGGATGAGTTTGTCAGGAAAATGAAAGGGAAGGCAGAACCAAAGATTGTTTGGGTTTCAAAAATATCTTGTTTTAATTAGCCTGGGTCTATTGTTTGGCTGAGCTGATAAACAGGAATAAAGTAAAAAAATAATTTCCACCTGTATAGGTATTTCATGTATAGTTAGTGGTGGGGGACTCATTTGGTAGCTATGTTTATGGTAAGGAAAATTTTCCTTGGTTTACTGGGGAATTTTTTAGTATGAGATTGAGCTTTTGAGCAGGGAAGAAACATATCAAATGAATTTTGTGGGAGGGAAGTATATTTTTAATAGTCTTTCAATTAGAGCATCTGTCTGGAAAATATTTTGGGTATGATGTTCCAAAAATGAAAGCGACAACAATATGCTTTTTATAACCATTGTTTTAAAACCTCTGTATTCCTCTAACGTCAAATCCTTATGAATTAGGAAATTAAACATAATGCTTGATTGTGTTGGTGTAAAAATGTCTTTTTTGGACTGCAGTTACAAGTTGTCAAATGTTTCAATCCTAATTCTGAGTGCTGGACAATAAAAAAAAGCACAGCTCTTTCTTGCTGTTTAGTGTTCTGTAGATTGCACAGCATAATAGTTGCATCTGAATCCATCCTTGAGTTCTACAAGCATGAAGGGAAATGTTAAATATTTATGGTAATTGCTGATAAACTTGTTCTTCACATATTTAACATGATGGTGCTTTTAAGAGGACAATAGTTGCTAAACTGAAAAAAAACAACCTGTTAAAACAAATGTTGGCACTACTTGTATACTGTCAGCTAGGAATAAATAGCTTGTAAATCTATAGTCAACTATGTATATTTGTGTTCAGATATTTGTCATTGGAGTATTTTTATGATGTACAAAAAGACCCTGTTAACAATTTAGTTTTCAAGGGCTGACTTTCCTCTTGTCTTCAAAAATTGCAAAGCTCAAGAAACATCTTTAAATTTCTGCGGTAACTCATACAGAAATACACACTGAAGTCTTGACCCTATTGTTTGGGGACTTCTGTGCCATCAGAGAGACTGCTTGTGTTATAGGGCTATTTTTTCTTGTTTTTTTCTTTGATGTATTTGTGAAGGCCATGCATTTATATACGCGTGTAATAAAAATCAGCTAACTGATACCATAATATCAGGCTCCTTATTGAAATTCAGTTTCTCCTTTGACTCAAATAGTAACGAGTAAGCTAGAGAAGTTCAAATAACAGCCTTTGATCTTCCTAGCTGCATGAGGAACAGTTATAAGCACTTGCTCTCCCAACATAGATTGTGTCTTCTCCACACCTATACAGTGTCCATAGTGGGTTACTCTATGTGCAGAAGACTGACATGATTCTCAGAAAGGACAGTGTCAGAGCAAGCACTCTCCTGGTTGTGGTAACCGTCAACACCCTTGGGCATGTCCTGCCAGTCAGATTTCTGCCTGCTGCAGATTGATGGGTGGCAGCAAAAAGATGAGGATCAATTATTTGGGGTGGTTTTGTGCATTATTGTGGTAGCCCTAAATGTGGATGATACATATCTGTGTGTTAGAAACAGGTTTCATGTTTTTCGTTGAGTGTTTGTTCAAAACAAGCGAAGCTAAGCTAAGGCATATTAAGCTAAGCAATGCAAAAGAGATAGATGAAAATTGGAAATGAGGAATTCAAGACATGTTTGCACCTTGGAATTTTAGCTCTGCCATATTCCCTGGCCGTAACGTAATGTCTTTGCATGATGTGCTTTATGGACTTAATAGGACATGCAAAGCACTAGCTTAAAACTGCCTTGGTCCTTTGGGCTTCTAGCAATGAAAAATTTCAAAGCAACTTTGAAAAGGTCTGTCTGACAAAGTAGATCTGCATAAATGCTGGAATAAACCATGGCAATATCAAGGGAACCTGTCCTGAGTCTGAATTGAGAAGAATGGTTGAGCTAACATTCCCCTTCACCTCAAATTTGTGCAGAAACAACTTGTCTTGAACCTTATACACCACCAAGGAGGTGGAGGACAGGTGTTCTGCATGCACAGCTGCTTCAGAACAAAGATACTTCAGTTTTCTTCCACAGACTTTGTTCTTTTACAAAATCATGAGGTAAAGAGACACATTGGCGTTCACACCCACTTACATTAGCAATGTTCAATGCTAAACTTTTCTTCTTTTCTTGTTGGTAGTAATTGCCCACCTATTTGAGATTTTCTTAGTCTCCTGGGCAGACTCAGTTGCAAAACAAACAAAAAATATCACTTTTAATGCATTTTCCTTTTTTTTTTTTGTTTGCTCCTTTTTTGCCTGACAAGAAGTCTTTAATCCTTGCAGTTCAGTTCATCTAGAAATAGGCATTTTTATATGGTTAAAAAAAAGTATATGTGCAAAGGTAAATTGTTCGGTTAAATATGACTTTTTCCGTGAGATTATGCAATTGGCAATTTCTGAATGTATTATGTATAAACTGTTAATCTATTTGTTCAGATAATTTATTAAAAAACTGAATTTTCAGGAAAGTATTTAACAGTGGTCTTTTAAAAAATTTATTTATAAAGAAGCAACAGTTTCAAGAAGGAGTCTTACTTATTTCATGGAACAGTGATTGTAGGAGGGTTAAAGGTAACAAGGAAGCAGAAAAACTAAACCCGATGGTATATAACACTCGAACTAGGAGAGATGCCAGCATATGCTCAGCTAAAACTGATATCACCAGCTCTACCTCTGTTGGTGTGTAGTCTGCTTTTCCTAGGCAGAACCAGTTTTTAAGCTTGTTTGCACTGAAGGGCTTTGTTGCAAGACCTTTACTAATTTTAGCTCACGAATGTGCCTGGCCTGAGGATACTCTTGGTCGTCTTCCATGTTCGGATTCAAACTGGGAGAGAAACGTAGAGACCTCTCGTGAATTTGAAGGTTTCAAAGGCTGCAAGCATTGCCCTTTGGTTGCAGACAGCTGGTCACTCGCTGAACTGTTATTCAAGTAAGACATGGTGTGTTATATTGCTGTGATGCAAGGAACATGTATGCAATGCAAAAAAATGTTAAAGAACCTCTCGCTGTGTGTGATTGCTGCGTGATGTATTTGAGTAGCAGGGTTTTGTGTAATGTATTGATTATTGCATACCTGCCAGACAGAGAACCTCCTGTTTTGTGTTTATTACTTAAATATTAGATATGGATGTCACAGATTAACATTTCTGAAACTTGTGTGCAGAGTAAATATCATGTCTGTTCTTAATTCTGTGTTTCTAGTCTGGGACTGTGAAGCTGACCAAGCCTGTGGCGTTATGGACCCAGCAGGATGTCTGCAAATGGCTGAAGAAACATTGCCCTAATCAGTATCAAATCTACAGTGAGTCATTCAAACAGCATGACATAACTGGTAAAGTATGCACTATCAGAAATATTTTACTTACTTAAAATGTGGCAGATTGTTTTGCTTGGTCATTAATAGATTATGACTGTGCACTGAGGGCTATGAAAGGTTTAGAGCAGGGGGAATATACCAGCTTTCATAGGATGTGGTAAGTGATTTCCCCATATTCTTACAAGATAAATTTCAGATTATTCCAGGTTAATGGAATGAGGAAAGAAGTCAGTCTGTATAGGAGTAGAGACCATACCCTGCTCACTCCAAATAAACTGCCCGCTCCTCCAAACACTGAGAAATGTAGATATGTCCTATGATGAAAAGTTTAAATAGTGTTTTCAGTGAGGTGTTTCACACACACATGCAGGATGGCAAGCAAACACAAATGAGCCCCTCCCTAGAGCTGAAGCAGGATCTATACAACAAGATCATTTCTGACAGATGTTTGTCTAACTTTATTCTGAAAATGTTGCAATGGAGGAAATTTTTACATCCCATATATTACGGTCCTTAAAGGAGGTATTTTCCTCAGGTATATCTAAACTATTTTTTCCAACCAGTGAAACTGATTTATGTCCTGAGTGTAGCTTGAGTACAAAACCTCATTCTTTTCTGCAATGTTTCCTTTATTGGATAGGAAGCTTCCCACTTGCACATACTTTCCTTGTCTAGTCTAAAAAATATTTGTTCTCTAATTGTTTGTCCCCAAATACCCACAGGACGTCCAAATCTTGGTGTCTTCTCTTAGAAGAATATATTAAAAAGCGTAATTGTATTTTATTTTCCAATTTATGTTAGAAGTTGATATTGATTTTGTTGGTCTGCACCTGACTTGTTGACTCCTGTTCAGCTTGCTGTAGCGGTATTTTAGCTGACCACTTGGAACTGACATCAGATTAGCGGAGTAACTGTATTACTATAAATACAGATGTAACTTGGGAGTTAAATATCATTTTTAGTTAAATACTGCCTGTATCTCAGGCAGTAATTATTCTGTAAAAAGTTTAATGTGGAACGCTAATTTGTTCTCTGAAGTGATGGTATATAAAACTGGGAATTGGCATTCAGCCATTTAACATCAAGGATGAATTTGAGTTTCACATACAAATCTCAATCTCAACAGTAATGTATTGTTAACTAACACATGTTTCAATCAGTGCCTATTTGTATACGTGTACTTGTGTTTCAAATTTTCCATTGATTCCTGTTGCTATTCTTTCCTCTCTGATAATATGAATGATTGTGAACACGGCAAACTAAAACCAGCCATTTGTTCACTATGTAGCCATGAATACGCACACAAACAGGTGAGAGGTGGTTTGTATTGGTTTAGCAAGTGTTGAGTTTTAGCACATAAGTATTGTGCCTGTTTCCTCTAAGTCATCATCTGTTGAATGCAGTCCATAGGAATGTAGTCCATGTCTCCACCCCTGTGTACTGAGCTGACTGCACCAGAGTGCTACCAGAAAAACACTAGAAGCTATCTTTTAATTTTTCCACTTGTATTTTACTATCAAATTGTCTCTTTAGAATTAAGGCACTGTGAGATGAAGTGGAAAGGAAGAAAAAGTTGTTTTCATCTCAATGTAAACACAGATAGAAACCTTGTAGTTTAATTCCAGATGTGCAAACCTTTAAACTTTATAGACCTCTATGAAAAAGAAGAATCAAGATCAATCTTTCTTACTTTACTGAAAAAGGTGTAAGGAAAATATTGGTACGAGTGTCAGAAACTAAGTCTGCAGTAAGGAAAATAACTTCAATTCAGCAGCTACCAAAGAAAAGAAGAAAGGCGATCAATGTTTGTACGGATTTTATAAAAGTATATTGTGATAATATTATGAGTGAAATCAATAACTCTGGAGGATATTTCCAGTGCTGTTGGTCCCTCTGATTCCAATTATTTGAAATCTAATAAGGGGATAGAGCAGTGGATTTGTGGCTCAAGAAAGGTAGAGCATGAAAGGAGCGTGGAAACTAATGTGAAGATTAAGCCAAGGCAGTGTAACTGTTTCCAGATAGGGCTATAGAAATGTGATGTGATTGTTGAAAATTTCTCAGGAATTAAAGTGACTTTACAGGCTTCTTTGATATGGAAAAATATGATGGAGAAGAACTTGAAAAAAGTGACATGAAAGGGATATTTAAACTTTATTTGGAGATAAAATCTAAGGCATGGTCATAAGCCAGGAAAATAGTCTTGGGCAAACATATCTAGCAGTTGTTTTCACCATTGTGGTGAAAAGTGTGACAGTTTACTTGGGACTATTAGTTGTTGATTATAGTTTATTGAAGCAAGTGCTGCAGCTGAGAAGGCTGAGCTCCTCACACTGCGTTCAGCCTGGAGCTTGCTGGCTGAACTGGGGAGTGACTTCGACAAAGAGAACCTGTGGTCTTGATGTTCAGGAAGATGCAGTGTACTGGTAGTGTGCTTTAGCAGCAAAGAATGCTCGCAGAGTCATGGGCCGTATTAGTCGGAACATAATGAGCTGATAAGAATAGTCATTATTCCCTTTTGTTCGGCATATTTTAGACTTCAGTTCTTGGATCTCCAGTGCTGGAACTAACAGCAGGCCCCTGGTGTGTAGAAGGATATTACCAAAAAGATGGAGCAAGGCCCTTCATGGTGATGTAAAAGAGACATCAGACTTGAGTGAAACAAGAGGCTGAACACAGGGAGAAATTTTTTCCACTTGAAGACAGTTGGGCTTTGGAACAGATTTCTTAGAGAGTTTGCACAATCTCTGCCCTAGAAAGGTTTCAAGTCCCAGCTAGATAAACCTCGAGAAACCTCATCTGATCTCATACCTGACTGCTTCAAGCAGGAAGTTGGACTAGAAATCTGCTGTGCTCCTTCCAACCGGAGTTCTTCTGTGGTCCTATTGTTTTATGACTACTTTAGAATCAGTGAAATGTTTTTTTGCAGCCAGTTAGGGAGAATTAAATATGGAAAGGTCTAATAAGAAGTGTGTAGACTTTATTTTTTATACAAAAAAATCCTTCAGATCAGGAAGTGGGTCATTTGGTTATTAAGGAACAGGCCAGAGGTCATTTTCATGGTATTGAACTCAGAACCAAACAAATTTGAAGGACTAATGCTGAGCGAGATCTAAGGGCACCTGTGGTGGGAAAAAGACAATAAAAAATTGTGTAACAAGGATCACCTGTACAACTAAGAAAGTAATGTCATGGTAGGCCATGTCACTGGAGGATGATGTACAACTGGTGTTGGTATTTACACCAGCATGAGGGGACATAAAAAGCTGCTCTGACGTTTTACATTGATTTTATACCAGCATAATCTGGGGGGTAAACCTGAGAAATGGACCTTGCTTTCAGCATGCATTTGTAGCTTCAAATTTGCCAGGCAGCAGTACTTAAAAATGACTAGGGAGCTCTTGAGAGATGAATTGTTTTTTGACAGTCTCATCCTGTACTGTTGAAACAAATGAAGATTTTTGCAGTGTCTCAGTGTTAACAGGAGAATGACTGGGTGTAGAATGCCTGCAGAATAACCATTTTGGGGAAAGTAGCCCATTGACAAAGTAATGAAGATGTCTAAGTAGCTGCTTATTGATGTGTGATTTGTTGAAAGAAAGGAAGGAAGGAAAGAAACCCTGCTTCACCTCTTGTTTTTACACCATGTTCCCCAGTGTGCTAATGCATGTCTTCAGAGCATGAGGTTTTAATGCTATGATCATTAAACAAACCTCATTCTGTCAAAGTAATACCCAAGAGGTACCTTGGTCCAAGTGAAGGAATTTGATAGGAGGTACTTGAAAGGACTCAAGCCTTTTTAAATTAAACTTTTAAGGAGGAAAGGAACAGGACTCAAGAAAACCACTTTTTAGTTTTAGAAGGGACCAGAACTTATGAATATTCATTATATACTAAATGGCACCTCAGAAAGTGAGATATGAACTGCTACTGAAAACCTGCTTCAAATAGCCTTAAAATTTGTCTAATTCTATAACCTCTAAAGATGCTTGCATTAAATCAACTATATTGACATGTTTTTATGAAATTCATATCAAATCTTGCTTTTAAAATCTGAACTGATGTATGCATTTTACTTCAATAATATCTTTGCATATTTTAGAGTTTTTATCTTATCAGCCAAAATTTTCAAGTTGTTTAGTATGTTGGTGAATGAATAGACTCGTGGTTTAAGATACTACACTGGAATTTGGAGAAATCTTGGCTCTGATTCAGGTTACTCTGGTATTCTTAGGAAGCACATTGAATCCTTAGGGTCTAAATTACTCTTTCCATACAGAGAAAAGGATTCTTTATCTTATCAAATTGCTCCCAGAGATCTTTCTGATTTTCAGACATAGTTTAATTATGCCCTTTGTTTCGCAGATCTCCTCTGAGTTTTTCTGCTGCAACCAGTGCAGTGACTTGGGGATGAAAGGTGTGTGGTGGAGTGCAGGAGGCCTGGGCTTCGTTCCTACCTCCGGGGAAGGAAGGGTGACTGGAAACAGGTGTCTTTATTCACAGTGTTGTGACCTCCCAAGTGTCTTCATCCTTCCTGTATAGGCTTTGGCAGCTGTACAACAGAGATAAAGATACCACCGTAGTTAAATATGTTGTGATATGTACATAAAAGATGTGGTTTGAGTCTTCCCCTTAACAGGGCGGTTTCATTTGGAACAAGTTCTGTTCACTTCCTAATCCCTCCCTTGGCAAGTGATTCCAACTTTATTATCCTTCATTCTTCCATTCTTGATGAATATCTCTTTGTCCCCAAAACATCTCTTGTGCCAGTGACATAGCACACCTAATGTGAGGCCTGATGCAAGAAGCAAAATGAGATCTTCTGTAACATGACCTCAACAGGCGTTCCCCCAATGCCTCTTTGTCTGTGTTGCCTGACACCTGGCCCTCCAGGGTCTTCTCACATTTGTAGTTGCAATGCAAAACACTACACAGAATCACAGAATACTAGGAGCTCGAAGAGACCTCAAAAGATCACTCAGTCCAACCCCCCTGCCTGAGCAGGATCATCTAGAGTAGATCACATAGGAACATGTCCAGATTGGTCTTGAATGTCTTCAGAGAAGGAGATTCCACAACCTCTCTGGGCAGCCTGTTCCAGTGCTCTGTCACCCTCACTGTGCAAAAGTTCCTCCTTATATTAAGATGGAACTGTACCTTTTCTTATTTTATTGGACATTATTTTATCATCCTTTATAAACTGGTCACAACCTACTTTCTAAGTTGTTATTGTTCAAGGATTGTTTTCATGACCAGATGTAGGACTGGTACCAATTGAAGATGGTCCAAGGTGTTGCAGGAAGTATTTTGGCCTCCTTTAAAGCATTATTAAAGTTTTTCTTGCCACATTTTTCTCTAGTCCCAAATCTAGCAAGTTTTGAGCATTCCACAGCACTGTCATTCATCTCAGAAAGCATCTAGTTTATTCATAGAAACAGAAAAGAGATTTTCAGTAGAAAGAAAAAGAACCTTCATTGTGTCCAAATGGAGGTTATTTCCAACAAAAATGTTAGTTACCTTCTTTGTTTTGCATGTGACAGTGCTCTTCAGCACACCAGATCTCCCCTCCCAAGCAGTGTTCTTCTGACACTGGTGTTGTAGAAGCAACTTTCATCTCTAGCTATCTCTGTGAAGCCCTTCCCTTCTCCATGGTGCAAAGCTTAAGCCAGCCTTGCCTGTGGTCCTTATTTATTCCACTTCTCCCTGCTCTTTCTGTGAGGTCTTAACAGCAATGTTGGTTGGTGGGCTGTCAGATCAATCTCGACTACATCCATCTACAGTTCAAAAAATAAAATGAAATCACTGCTTCACCCTGAGAGAGCTTTTATTCTGCTGCCTGGATAAGGTCAGACTTATTTGCAGCGTTCTTTGTGGAGCTGTGATGCTCATGTTGGAAAATGTGAGGGACTAAAGAGTTTCGTGTTTCATACTTGGCTACTCTCAAATTTTTAACATGTGGAACACATCAAAGAGTGACAGGCATTGGGGTAAGGCTCCTGTTTGCATAATATGTAGCAACTGATCTTTTTGCATGGAAAATAACATCAGATATATATTAATGCAACCCTGTGTTTATACAGCATAGAATTGAAAGGTTGGATGAGCCAACAGTTGAAAGTGGAAAAATTTTTTCTTTCTTCATCTTCTTACCAATACGGAACATTTTGCATGAAAATAATTTTGTCTCATGTCTCAGCAGTGGTTGCTGGGCCTGGCTTTTCAGTCAGGTTATAGCTTATGCAATGTATAGTGAACTCCCACAACAGGAGGCAAAACTGCGGTGGCTCATGGGACATCTGGTATGGCCAGGAAGGCTCATATGCAGCTGTGAAGGGGACAGCAAGGCACATGATCACTTCATGGAAATTATAACTTCAGTATTAATATAGTTTATTATTTTCTCATAAATTTGCTTTTCTGTGAAAAACAATCTCGGGAACAGTGGATTACTTTATTGCAGAAAGTAATCTTTTTTGGAGTTGTGGTTGTTGTGTTTGTTTTTTTTTAATCTGCATCAGAACGTTTTCCAATTATCAGCCATGACAGAGTCTTCATTGCTGAATCAACTTTCTGCCTGTGCACAGGAGAACTGGGCTCTGTATGTGTAAGAAGAAATCGAGTCATTAGTCATGAAGTGGAGCTATCTTCTCTTCCATGGTCAAACCCATGAGGAGTGTCTAATGCCATTATTTGTTATGCAAAATTCTGTGTGGAAGAAGAGATATGATTATCTCTTGTGTTCAACAGAAAAGGGAACTTGCTCAAGGGTGACTGAGGCATTTTTGGCCTTACTTACCAACAACACATTGAAGTTATTGCTTCCGTACCTACTAAATTCAGAACGAGCAGTTTCCATGCCCCTGCTCTTTTATCAGCAGTGAGATCTGCTGTGCAAGTAGCTGATGAATGTTTTTAGACTCTTTAGTCTTAGTAGATGTTTCTTAGGTCTGGTTGTTTTTCCTTGGTATGCTTGCTTCACTTCTAACTCCCTGGGAAGATCTCTCATGGTTTCAATAAACAATTGCTCTACAGCATGCTCAGGAGTGAATTGCACTCTAGCTGCTTCTTTTTCTTTACTCTGTCACTGTATAAGGATGTGGTAAGAGCCATGGTAGCCAGGTTTGCTGTAGCTTTTACTCCTACCTGATGTATAACATAGAATCCAAATCATCTCTGAACTGAAAAGTATAATTCCTGTCCTTTAGCTTCAGATTTTAAATCCCCTGTCAACTTAGCTTAGATAAATTCTTCTGTACCCCTAGAGTGTGAATATTTAGGTGACAGGAGAAAAAGGTATATTCCTCTTTATTTGAAGCAGTGTTTACTTGCTTCTCAGTACTTACTCCTCAAGTGCTGTCAGATGTTGGGGAATTAATGTTTCATAATTACATGCAATGATAATTGGATTATTTCTTCCCTCTAACACAAGGGGTTTTTTTTTCATTTTTAATTTAATCGTGTTCTATTTATTTTAGTTAACTTTTACTAATGGGAGATTGTATCATTTTCTGCCCTTTACTTTGAAAAGATCTTTGCTGTACAGCCTTTGTAAACCTGAGTCGCTGTATTCTCTACAAAACACTGATTCACATCAGTGTTGTGTAAAACCTACCCTGAGAACCTCTCACCGTGGCAGCCAGTTTCAAAATCAATTTCTGTTTCTTACTCAGAGGGGAGCTAAAAATGTGAATTCGGGTAAGATATGGAAAATTGTATCAAATATCTTAGCAAAGCCTATTTCAGGAATTCTCAAACAGTATTGTAAAGCTTTGGGATATTTCCTAGTTTGCTGATAAGGCTGCGCAGTGTGTCTGCAAGACAAACAGAGCACTGATTGTGATCCACTGACAGAACCAGAAAGTGTAGGAGCTTCTGATGTAGCCTTTGGGTGCTTGCCGCATCTATCTTAGGTGACTCAGGCATTCAACTTAAGTGGGATTCGTAAGACCAAGGGTAGAAGAGTAAATTGCTGACATAATCAACAGAAGGGCAAGGGATGCCTCTGAACTGATTTAGTAGAATTAATATAACTAACGGAAGATGTTATGAAAACACACCCTTTATATTACTCTTGTTTCTTTTATCCGCTTTTTTTTTGTTTTGAACCCTTCATATATTCTTGATGAAGTGTGCTTTTTATCAGCTCTTTTTCTGTAGCTGCTTTACAGATGTATTGATTACTGTATTAATATTTCTAGCATTTTGCCAAATACTGAAGCTCTACCCTTTCATTTTATTTCTTGGGATGTTCTTTTGCTACAGGTCTTTGGAACCATCACCGTTAGTGATTATATTATTACTTTACCGTGTTCTTTGATCGATTGCTAGGCTGTATGAGCCCATTATCTAGAAGCTAGGCAGGATGAAGCACAGTTGTATGAGGCCTCCAAGGAACAACTTGAAGCTATAGGATGTAGCGTTGTGTTGTGGTTTAATGCCAGCCAGCCCATTAAACTGCTTGCTCACTCCCCTCACAGTGGGATGAGGAGAACTAGAGATGTGAACTCAATGGTTGAGTTAAAGACAGTTTAATAGGACAGAAAAGGAAAATTATGCTAATGGTATAATATGAAGGATAAAAGAATGTACAAAAAAAGTGATTGCTCACCACCCACTAACTGATGCCCAGCTAGTTCCTGAGATGCAGTGCCTCCCAGCCAGCTTTCCCCCTACGCTATACACAGAGAATGACATCATATGACATGGAATATCTCTTTGGTCAGTTTGGGTCAGCTGCCCTGGATGTGGTCTCCTCCCAGCCTTTTGTGCATCTTGTCACTGGCAAAGCAGAAGCTGTAAAGTCTTTGACTTGGTATAAACATTGCCTAGCAACAAACAAAACATCTGTGTGTTACCAACTTTAGTGTTATCCTGAATTCAAAATACAGCACTACACCAGATATTAGTCAGAAAATTTACCTCTATACCAGCTGAAATCATTGCTAACATTGCGAACCCTGATGGCACTTCTTTGTTTACTTCCCCAATTGATTAATACTGATGAACTACTTCAATACAGTGTATAAAAGCCTGGAGCCTGTCTATTCAAAGTACGGGGTCCTAGGTTTAGTACTGTCCAATGACCCTTTAGCTGTCATTCTGTGTTGCTCTTTTCAAAACTTCTGCTGTGTCTTGTGAGTCTGGAAGTTGGTTTTTTTTCAGATTGCTCAGCTGGTTGTAGGTGCTGGTGAGTTCTCATTTCCCACCAAGTCAGGCTTTTCTGCAGCACTTCAGAAGTTCCCATTCTGGTGAGAATTAGGACAAACCTGCGAGGTACTGGAGGGTCTCCTTTAAGATTACTTGTGTTGTTGTCTAGGAAGGTGTATTTGTTGTCTTTGCTGCACAGACACAAAGTCAATTTTGTAGCTCAGTTGTAGGTAAGGAAAAGTTAGATGGGGCAAACTTCAGTGATTAAGTGGAGGAGTTATTAAGAGGACCTTAGGATTCTCCACTTTGAAGAAGTGAATTAATTTGCTGATTTGTGGGTGTGTGTTTGTGACACCAGTGAGCAGCTAGAGCCGATTCTTTTCATTTCAGCTTGCTACTTGCCAGCATGTGCTATTCATGATATGGGGATTTAGTCTTAGTGTAATCTTATAATTATTTGGCAGAGTTCCCTGGTCTAATAACAATGCAGAAGGAAACTCTCTTTAAAGCTGAACCTAGAGGAAGCCACAGCTGAGAGTTTCACTTTGGTTCTGTGACACAAGCGAGCAAGTGCATGTTTAATCTCTCATCTGGTCGGTCTTGCATTTTGTTGTGTTCCTTCTCTCACCTCCAACTCTCCCTGCTGGCTAATCCCCCATGACCCTTCTCAAGGCAGATGCCCTCTACAGATGATGCTGTGATTCCAGCTTCTCTAATGTCTCTATACTATATGTGTATAATATGTGTGAACAGCAAACCCACACTTGAAAAGTATGCTGACTAGTGGATTAACTCGTATCCCAACTTTGGCCCTCTGTGGTGGCTCCATGTTCTCAGCTGCTTTCCCCTTTCTCTGCCCTGACCCCATTGCCAGTCCCATTGACAGGACTTGCCCTGGGCTCCTGGAGGGGTTAGGGGTGCAAACAGCCTCCTGCAGTCTTCAGCACTGCCCAGGCATCTCCAACTCAGTGTTGGAAAGAGCTGGAAATGCCCATGGGACAAGGGGTCCAGAGGGAAGGTTTAGGTTGGATATCAGGGAAGTTCTTCACGGAAAGTGTGGTGAGGTGCTGGAATAGGCTGCCAGAGAGTTGATGGATGCCCTAGCCCTGGAGATGTTCAAGGCCAGGTTGGGTGGGACTGTGGGCAACCTTGTCTAGATGGTTGGTGGTCCTGCCTGTGACGGGGGAGTGGAACTCGCTGATCCTTGGGATCTCTTCCAACTCAGACCAGTCTGCGATTCTGTGACACAAGCGGGGTTTCGGTCGCCTTCTCCTTTCGGGGAGGAGGAGGAGGAGGGCGGCCGGGCGGGTGCGGTTCCGCTCGGCTCCTCGAGGGGGAGCCGGCACACAGGCTATGGCTGGCCCCGCTCGTCGCGCCGCGCCGAGCCGCGCCGCTCCGCCGCACCGGGCTGGGAGCCGCTGCCCGGGCTGGAGCGGAGCTGGGGCAGCCCCGGCAAACCTCCGGAGAGGTTCTGTCCCGGCAGAGTACGAGCGTCTGGGTAATAGCAGAGAGGAGTGCGCTCAGGAGGCAGGCAGCGGCGGTCCGCGCCCGTAGCCTTCAGTCTCTGCTAATCAGCGCCTGAGCTCCGAATTGTTTTGTGTCCCTCTTTGGAAATTATCCTGGGTTTGGAAAAAGCAGCCCCACCAGTTGGCCCTTTTACACAGGGTGAAGAGGCAGGAGGAGAAAACTCTCCTCTCTTCTCCAGCTCCCTCATGTTATAGTAAAAATAAAATCCAATACTGCTTTTTTTTTGCTTTTTTTTTCTTTATTTTCTTTCTCTTTTTTTTTCTTTTCTTTTTTTTTTCTTTTTTTTTTTTCTCCTTTCTCTTTTTCCTTTTTTTTTTTTAGCTGCTGAAGTGCTAGAACAGCTGGCCTCTGAAAGTCAAGATTTGCCATGGGAATAATGCCTTCGGAAAAAAAGGAGTGCCTCCCAGTGCTCTAGCACAAATTATTGTTTGATTTGATATAGCTAATCGAACATGTTGAACGTCTAACAGAGTCCAGTACAGTGCACTCGACACAGCTTTATCCTTGTTATTGTGGAATGTGCAACAGAGGGAGGTCAGAAATACCTGTCTCTTTTAGCAAAGATCGAAGGACGCAGCTCCAGCATTTTCCTCTGAATTCAGTGGAAGGAGCTCTTGGAACAAAATAAATATGGCTGGATTTTGTCCAAACCTTTGCTGCATTCAGGAATTGATTTTTATACCTTCATCCAACAAGGATCTGCATCCTCTGTGAAGTGTTTATCTGATTTTTCAGATCCAGGTGGTGATCAACACTTAACTGATGCAGGAGAAGTCTTTCTGTCCTTCTGTGTACAGACAGAAGAATTGCTTTCTGCCCAAAACCTGAAATCTGCTGTGAGAAACTTGCACCTTTTAACTGATTTTTGTTACCTGTGAACAGAAACCCTATGCTTATAAATGTAAGCCTAGACACACAAAAAAAGTAAGATCTTAATAAGCCATTTTGGTCTAAAACCTGGACATGTAGATTAATCCATGAACCTCCTTAACAAGGTACACTAAAGCCACAACTCCTTGAAAAATCCCAGCAAAGTATAGTCTTCCCTCCCCTGAGGTTTCATTAACCTTACTGAGCCCCAAAGTACTTATCAGGGGTAAATTCTGCTACAGCAATCACCATTAAGTGGTTAACCTCAGATAAAACTTGGGGGACTCCTGTTCTAATGGCTTATTATTAACTACACCTACTCTCCAACATAATCCAATCTGAGAATGCATACATCTGAGGTCTCTGTCACTGACATAAATCCGATGCACTGTCCTTATTGAACTTCAGTGGCTGCTGTTGCAGTCTGCTGTGGATTTTGGTCTTTCAGGGCTCCGTTGCTGGATATTTACAGCAAAAGCAGAGTTAAAAGATGGAAAAAAACCCCACCAAACAAACTCAAATTAAAAAAAAAAAATCAACCCCACACTCCATGCCAGAACATGAGCTATCCCTCAACAGTCTTCAGAACCTCAAGAGCCTGCAACCCATCAGGCCATGGAGACTCCATTCTGCTCCCCCCTTGCTCTGCTTGAAGTACAGAGGAATTCCTGTCCCCCTAGATTGGTAAGAGAAGCCTCCAAGTTCTGCAGACAAAAATGTTGCTTTTTAATCACTGACTAAAAAACCCCCAAATGGTCCCCCAAGGGGAATTTGAGGTTTTATTCTGTTTTGTGAAATGCCGAACAATGATACCCTTGAGGAAATGTGTATCTTTTGTCAATGTGCCATGTATTTGAGACAAGCCGTCACTGTAATCCTGGTCCTGTCAACTGTACTGACAGGGCACCTGTGTTGTAGAGGGCCTGGTGACATTGTGCTGTGATTAGAGCGAGGTCTTTTACAGCAGTGTTTGATCTCCCAGACAAGTTTACCTGTAGAAATCTTTCTCTGTGGATTCTGTTGGGTGCAGTGAATTGCAGAGTTGAGATTACTTACCTGTTCACAGCTCAAAATCACCAAATCCTGGAGTTACTGAGGTTGGAAGGGTCTTTTTGAGATCATGTACTACAATCCCCCTGCTCAAGCAGGGTCAGCTAGCGCAGGTTGTTGCCCAGCACCATGTCTGGTTGGGTTTTGAGTATCAGTTTGTAGTCCAGGTTTTCCTTGACTGTCATTTTGAATGTACACATTTTTATGTTTGCTTGGCATATGTTATGTAGATTTTATCTTGCAGTACCTGTTCTGGATGTAAATATAACAGCACAGAACCTGAAGATGGATTAATAAGGTTACTCAAAAAAATAGTGCTAAATGTGAAATAATCCCAAATGGCCTGTAAGGAAATGTTTGTTACGTCTTCTAATTTTTTGTTGCTGTTGTTAAGTATAAACACTGTCTGGAGGAATGCCAGGAATGTGACAGTCTGTTACGAGCACATCAAATCTGTGAAGTACTGCAATCCAATCCGCTGTCAAGCACTAGTTAAATTGCAACGCTAAAATGTTTGTGTCCATTGGTTTATGGATGTTATATGCATGTAGATAAAGCTTGTCATATATTGACTTATCAAAACCAAACAAAAGACAGCTTGACTGTGATGAATGTCACCTGTAACCATCATCCTAAGATAATCTACTTCTGAATTTGCCATTCATAGATGTGTGCAGTCCTTTTTTTATGTGACATTAAGCCATATTCAGGCCCATATCATCCTGACTCATTCCAAGTCCGTATCACAGAGAAAGCTTCTTTCTGTTAAAAAATGATGGTCTGGGATTTTTTTTTCCTTTTTATTACACTCAACACTCAGAGCTACAGACCTGTTAGCCTCTTGCCAATTCTGCCAAAATAATGGAACAGTTAATTTGGGTTTCTGTCAACAAAGAATTGCATTGTATAGTTAATACCAGTCATCTTGATGCCCAGCCTGTCAAACGAACCTGGGACTTTTTTCTTTCTTTTTATTTTTCTATTTCGTTGGCAGGGTTACAAGTTTAATAGTTAACAGCTACCCCGTGGAACATGGTATCTTTTTTTGCCCCAAAGCATACAGCTTAGGATCACATGACATCTTAATTAAACATGTGCCTTTTAATTCTGTGTGCTGCTTGCTGGAGTCAGGCTGGCTCACTGACAGATGCCCATACGCAGTAGGGAGACACTAATGAAAAGGGCCTTTATTGGTGTCCCCTGGTTGAGCTGGTTGTACAGCATCATACAGACTTTCTATGTTGGCTGCCGAAGTGTTGCAGTTGATGTGGCAGCAAACAGCAGGGCAGGTTAATGGTACATGCATGGTATAAATAATCTAGCTGAATGGTTCTGAACAAATTTGGTTTATTGTAGCCAAAGTTAGTACAATATATGAGGATTCCCTTCATCCTACAGCAATGGATCCCATGGGATCCTTTCTCCCTTGGAAAGAAGGCTGTTGAAGTAGAAAATGAGTTGGGAGTTATTGTAGGCAGCTGAATTACATGAACTCTAAATGCAAAGCTAATGGGACTAACATAATCTCTTGTGAGAGAAGTTGTGTTGACTAGCAGGGCCTGTTGTAACATACCCAGGTCAGGGCGATAAAGTCTCCTGCTGCGATATTGTGTCCGGTTGTGCTGTTTGAATTAGAAGACTAGTGCAAAGGTAGATTGGAGGTGCAGTCCAGCCTTTTCCCAAGCCTGGAAGATGAGCCTTGTGTTGTCATGTTACAGGAGATGAAGCTGCTGAAAGGAAAGTTGATGGGTGACCTGAGAACTGGGTGTAGGGACCCAGCAGGACAACAGCATGTGTTCAAAAGCTGAAATTGGAAGCTTGAGCAATTTGATAATCAGAAAATGAAACCTGGCTTTGCAGGTCATTCAGCAGTGGAAGTGCTTGCTAGGAAAAAGGGTAGACACTGACAGGACTGGGTTTTTAAAAGGTGAGAAAGGTGGGTGGAAAAATATATGATAATCATGTGTACATGTAGCACCCAGTCTGTGCAGCTGCGGTGGCCCTTCAGCAGAAATGGCTGCAATCTCTAGGTTCCGCTGTGCTCTTCAGCCTCCTCATGTGGGTTTGGGAAGGAGGTGATTTGTAGTTGTGAGTTTGGTTTTCTACTATTGGAGAGTCTAGGCCCCCAGAAGCAGAGGCCCCCAGGAAGCTCCAGTGAGCCTTGAACAAGGCACCCACATAGCAGAAGAAACAAAGACAGAAAAAACAATCTTCTAGTTACCCAGTTCTTCTTCCTGTGCCCTGCAGTGCTCTGTTTCCTACTCGTTCAATCAGTATCTCAAACTAGGGCTAGGGTAAAACTTCTGGTAATAAGGGTGACTTATCTTTGTATTGCTTGTTCAAGTGGGCTGTGAGCAGTCTTGCATGCTGCTAGATGTACCCCAGTTGTAAACAACACATCTGGGGTAAATACTTGTACTTAGGAAGCTGCATGGTAAAACCAGTTAGTAATTTATATGTGTAATGTGTATTTTCCCAACAGCTCTCCTAGGGTTTGAATCTATTATATTTTGCTGTGTTTGGCCAGAGAGCATGTTAGGCTAAATTATTGTCATACAGAACATCTGACTCTGAGATTTAAGGTTCTCCTCTGTCTTCTTTTAGAAATCCCTTGTGACTTGAATATTGCAAGTATTCTGAGTGTGACATATGCAAAGATGACGTCTGTAAACAGTCTATTACATATTTCTCATGAGTCCAGTGGGATGCTGGTATATGCTGACATACCTATCATTCCTTTAATTTTCTTCTCAAGCATCATTTCTGTACAGGATTCCCCACATAGCCTATTAATGCCATCTGTTTCCCATGTCTATTTACACATTCTTTCTAGATTAAACATTTGCTGCATGTGATGCTCTCTCACTGGGACAGGTACCAGAACCTACAGCCTGGTAGGAGACTCTGACTTCTAGAGCTGTTAGCTAGGAATTGCTGCAAAAAGCACTGTAGGGCAGATATATAATTTTTATGTCATACTACGCATTTCCTTACATTTGCAGCATCAGAAATGGCTCTTGCACTGTCATAAAAATGATAATGAAAATGACTATTTGAAGACCATTTATTCCAAGGGCATAACACTTTAAGTATGTTTTCCGACTCAGAAATGTGTGGCCATCAACTGATGCAGCCTGGATCAGATCAATAGAAGGGTTTTAACCATGGAGCTGTCTTTGGCCTCCATGCGCTAAATAAAGTAGTGCCATAAGGTTTCATGATCTAATGCTGTGCCGCTGGGATGGGATTTAGAGCTGCAGAGAGCGAACATCAAATCAATCTAAAGGGTTCACACTGACTGTGTCTGTCCCATTTTTAGGCAAGAGTATATTCTCCTTCTGCCATTGCTGCTTTTTGGGTATTTTTTTCTTTTTTTATTTTTTTGGTGTTTATGACTTCTTTGGGTTTAAATAAATTACCTAATCTCAGGGATTTTTTGAGATTTTGCAAAAGCTTTTGAGGGATTCAGCTTGTGAAGATCAGGTGCTCTCTGGTGTTCACTCTGAAAAGCAATTCATGGCTTCTAAGAGATTTTATCTTGGTGCATGATTTTTCTCTAATAGAAGCAGAAACGGTTGCCTACTCAGGTTGAAAGAATACATTGGTCATAGAGGTTAAATCGTAAACTACTGCATGAATGTTCAAAGAGAAACACTGACAGTGGATCATCTGAATCTAATTTTCTGCACCTTTAAATATTGTATTTGTAATTTGTAGGTCTTCTCTATTGCAACATGGTATGGCTTTGTCTGAGCACAAAGAAGGTGAAGGATCATGTGGAGGAGCACCCTTCAGTCTGGGCCGTGAGTGAGGTGAAGCCTGTGAAGGAGTGGTCAGCAATGGAGGAATATGTATTTCAATGCATATGCACCCAGAAACTGCAGCTTTAACTTCTGGTGTTGTGGTCCTCCTACAGGGACCAGTCATGGATGAACAAGGACTTCGTTTTGCCAGTGAGATACAAACAACTGGCAGACAGTAGAGGAAGTCTTGAGAGCTTTCTGTTTTGGGTACCAATGAATATCCATTCAAAGTCTGCAAAGTCAGGTTCTGTTTTGCTCATATCTAACTGGGATCTTCCATCATTTTCTTCTCCTACACTTCATCCGTTGAAGTTTTTTTTCTTCTATTTTCAGATTTTTGGTTCTTCTGTTGAACAATGTCTTTTCTATTAGCGGAAACCTTTAGAAGTTCAGGAAGGACAGTTTTCTTATTGTATCTGGCTCTTCAAAGGCACTACTTGGCTTGGGTGACTCTGTCCCTAAGCCTGGCGTTGGAGCATGCTCAGTCTCTGAAATGACTTTTTGAGTGGGTTTTTTGAGTGGTTGCAGACTGAAATGTTTTCAGGGTTCTAACGTGAACAAATTTAGGTTGATCTTCATGAAGACAGCATGTTGGCACAAAGGCATACTCTCAAGTTATGCTTTCCAACTACAAACTGTGGGGTTTTTTTCTTCCTTCCAACAGCCATTTAATTCTTTTAACTGAACTGCAAGTATTTTCATTGACCTCGTATTGAAACCCACTGAAATTTTGGCAACAACAATTAAGCCTACCAAAACTCAGTTTGATGCAAAATAACTGACATGGAAATTTTCAGCCTCAGTGGTTGTGGTTCAGCAACACTTGATGATTATGAAAGGTGTCAAGCGGCTATAATCATAGTCATCAACACCTGTGCTGTGTGTTTACCGAAACATGTATTTGGTCTCCTTTGTTGGGAATATGTGCTGTGCCTAATTGTTCTGAGTCTCTGTTGGCTGTATTGCACATTTCTCTGTGTAAAGAGAATGTCTGTTTAGAGGGGCTGCTGCTATTCTGTGAATCAAGGCTATACTGTTATGGAAGCTTTAATTTTCTTCTTTAACTGCTTTATTTAAAAATTAATTTTTCAAACTAGAAGTACAATATCATTCTTTATACAGGAAATAGTTATCATAGAGTCATAAAATGCTTTAGGTTGAAAGGGACCTTATAGTCCATCACTTAGGTTGCTCAGAGCCCCATGAACCTGACATCAAACCTTTCCAGGGTCAGAGCATCTACCACCTCTATGGGCAACCTGTGCCAAAGTGTTACCATCCTTATTGTAATAAATTTCTTCTTATATCTAGTCTGAATCCACTCTCTTTTACTTTAAAACCATTACTCCTTGTCTTTATTGCATCGGGCCCTGATGAAAAGTTTGACCTCATCTATCTTATAAGCCCCCTTTAAGTACCAAAGGACTGCAATGAGGTCTCTCTGGAGCCTTCTCTTCTCCAGCTTAATAACCCCAGTTTGAGATTTTTCTGTCACCATTGATGGAAGTCTGCTTTGAAAAACTTGCAGCATTTACTTTCAGATCCCTTCCATTGCAATGCAGTTCTGACCTGCAGAGACACCACTTGTGAAGAACTCTCAGAGCCTTTTTATTTTGCTGAATTTGATGAATGATGCCTGGCTTTCATTTCCCTGACAGACTGTTTATTTTCACCAGGTGTGCTTCAGGACTGACTATTTGTTTGTTTTCACCCTTTATTAGAGAGCTAGTTAATTGTCAGTAAAATAACAATGACAATACCTGAGCATGTCCTGGAATGCCAGATGACTGAATACAGCTTACAGGAAAAGATAGAAACTTCATCTCTTTTTAGTCATAGTAGTCTTGAAAATTTAAGGCAAAGTCGAATATGTTTTTTTACTTCCCATCTGAGTGAATCCTTCAGTAGTAAGCAAGTATTTGCATACTCTTTATGTAGGCAAGCTCTAGCTAAACAACATCCACTAAATCTTGTACAGTCTATTGCTGACTTGCAAAAATTGCTAGGAACTGTTACACCAACATGATCATCCATCTGGCAGAAAAAAAACCACTGTGAACTGCAGTGCCATTAGCACTCTTGTATGGCAAAAGCTCTGATGTGCTGGATTCATTCTTCACCTCAGTGAATTACCCAGAGTGAAAGAATAGTATAAACAATCGTAGTCCGAAGCATTCACTTGTACAGACCTGCAATTATAAGTGGTATATACTTATATCAGTATCTTTTGATATTATCTCTCAAAAATATATCAAAATGATTAAACAGCTTCCCAAAGAATTTGAAGACTTGCTAATTTGAGACTGATATGTGAGATTCAAAACAAACAAAAAAAAACCCAACAACAAAAAATGTTTTTCAATAATAGATTTCTATGAAGAAAAGGAAAGTTGCCAAATTTGTCCATGGAATAGAATCATCTCTGCAATACTGAACTTTTTGTTTCAAATAACCACAGTGACCAGTCATGTAATTGTCCTCTGTGGGAGGTTATTGGAAAGCTCCGAGACTGATTGCAACTACAGTGACCCAACATGGACAATAAATTAGTTTGACTCCAAATCATTTCGCACTAACATGCCTTGTGTTCATAAACTTTGTATGTCATCTGGTTGTCAGACCACATTGGAAGTGGGTTAAGTTAGATGTGGGTTGGATTTGCCCTCAACCAGATAGACATGGGTGCCCTCATGTCCTCCTGCACATCTTGCAAGTATGCTAAGTTTTCTAGGTAGTTCCTTGTGACTCATACAGCCAAGAAAGCAGTATCTCATTGCATTTGAAAGTGTTCTCCTGCTGCAGGGGTATCCAGGCAGGATTTCATCTCTAGTTTTAAATACTGGTGTGCGGCTGTTACCATCCTGTGCAGTTCTGGTTTGTGGGGAGCTCACATATCTTTGTCCCGATTACTCCCCAGCCATGCCTTGGGCAACTGTGTTGTGGTCATGTACGGGAAATGCTCAGTGTAATTGACCCCTGGAGAGGGGAGCTTTATCTTTGCCAGCTGTCAGGCAGTAACTTAATATAGCTATAAAAGCAGGAGTCGGGGCAGGTTCCATGAAAGGGGACAGCCAGGGCTCTCTCCAGTGCCTTTGTAAAATGAAATAGCTGTGGTCAAACTATATTGGATTGACTATTGCCTCTCAACACTATGATGAGAGGTGCGATTCTGTAACTTTAAAATCTTCTGGGTATCTTGTTAGATGTGTTGCATTGCTGTCAAAACTTGTGGTGGTGTGAATAATATAGCTCCTATCTAAACCAATGTGCTGCTGACCCACTGAACCAGGCAGAGTCAGAGAAGTCTGTGCTGAGAGAGATTTGTGAGTCTTGGTCAACAACAAGTTAGACATGAGCCAGCAGTGTTCCCAGGCAGCCAGGAGGGCCAACCATATCCTGGGGTGTATCAAGCACAGCATGGCCAGCCAGTCCAGGGAGGGGATTGTCCCAGTCTACACTGCATTGGTGTCGCCTCAGCTTGACCACTGGGTGTAGTTCTGGGCACCACAGTACAAGAGGGGCATAAAACGGTTGGAGAGTGTCCAGAGGAGGGCAATGAGGATGCTGAAGGGTCTGGAGGGGAAGTCTTCGGAGGAGAGGCTGAAGTCCCTTGGTTTATTCAGCCTGGAGGAGACTGAGACCTTATCATGGTCAGTGGCTTCCTAACAAGAGGGAGTAAAGGGGCAGGCACTGATCTCTCTTTGGTGACCAGTGATAGATCCTGAGGGAATGGTTATGAAGCTGAGGCAGAGTAGGTTTAGGCTGGACATGAGGAAGAGACTCTTTACTGAGAGTATGGTTGGGCACTGGAACAGGCTCCCCAGGGGAGCTGTCAGAGCACCCAGCTTGACTGAGTTCAAGAAGCATCTGGATGATGCCCTCAGTCCCATGCTCTGACTTTGCTGGTTCTGTGTGGAGCCAGCAGTTGGACTTGATGATCCTTACAGGTCCTTTCCAACTCAGGAGGTTCTGTGATTCTATAATTCTAAGTCTTTAGTGAGTCCAAGTTAGAATAAGAGAATTCTGGACTATAGATCTCCACCTCAACTGATCATGTATTTAAGACTATGTAGAAACAGGACTTAATGGAAGGAGAAATTATTTACTTCCTGCCTTCCTGCCACACCACCACTGTACTGAATATAGCAGTTAGAGATGATGCAAGTTTATTCCTCTTCTAGGGTTATAAGAAAGCTCAGGAAAAATTAAGTTTGTCTTTCCACGTGTGTGGGTTTTTACCTTAATCAAAAAATAACAATAAAAAATAAAAAAATAACAATATCACCCCACTAGAAAAGTTGTAAGAAAGGCACTGGAGGTAACTCCTATGCTTTATTTTCATTGTAGTGTCAGTGTGAGACGACAGAGAGAAACTTAGCTGGTAGAGAAGCAATTTAGCCTCCTTAAGCAAATGCTCTTCTAGCTCTGCACAGCTTTATGATTCTACAATAAAAATGCTTTAATGTGAACAACTTTCATCTTGGTATACTATTGAGGTTTTATTATTAAAAATAATAAATAATATCTTGAAATATCATTGCATTTATCATTTGATGGCTTTATACTCCTCTCTTTCTGTTTTGAAGCACTACTGCCATAACATGCAGGCAGGCTTTATAACAAATTCCAAACAAGGACTATGTGAAAATAACTTTGTAATAAACAGCTTATTAAAATGGAAGATATAAAATATGAATGAGTGAATGCTCGGTTATGAGTAGTGCTTTGAATGAGTTCACACTCAATAGGTAAGTGAATATAGGGCAATATTTTACTTTCTCACACCAGTAAAATTTCTTACCTTAGAACATGGATTTTGCACAATTTGCTCCTGGATTTGAATAAGGGTCTCTCCTTCACTCTCATTTTTAAATCACTTCATTTCCTAGAGTCTGTTTCATCTAACTGAGATTACCTGGTACTCTGTACCAAAGCAGAGGTTTCTCTTACCTTCAGAAGACTCTTGATCACACTGCCTGGTTCACTGGGTGCTGATCTGTCCTTCAGCCATCTCCCCCAGTCATTCTAGGACTTCTTTTTGGCAGACTTTAATTGATTCTTTTTTGTAGGCAAGTGTTTAGTGAAAGGTTTTGCAAGCATCGGGGGGAGTGCGTTGGATGGCTGGCAATACCAAAATGCTGACAGCCAGGACTCATCTCAGGAGATGCTCCTCTGTGTAGATGCAAATGTTCCTGACGTCACCATGTACATGGGTGTAAGTCAGGAGCTTTCAAAAATCCTAGCTTTGAGGTTCTTTCTGACCTCTTCCATCAACTCTCCAGGTGAGCCTTTATGGTGGTCAGTACAGTGCTTTAAAGCCTGATGAAAATACCTATCGTGAATCTCAAAACTTGGAGTGGGAGGTGGCAATAAGAATGTTTCTTAGTAACAGCTTTGTTCGATTCAGGAACCCCTAACAGTATAAGCCATTAGTAACTGCAGAGTTGTAGGAAGGTGATTTACTTTTATCACTTGGTGTTTATCCTGAGTCTGAAATGATATCTTACCCCATTAATTACTTTGGTAAAGACCAAAACCTGCTAACTGCCTTTAGGAGTATCAGATTTTTGTCAGGGTTCCTTTCTTTCTCAGATGCTCTTATTGCCCTTTCTTTAAAGCTCTCCGGTGGAGTCTGGGCTAGCTGTTTAATTGTACTTGCAGGTGGGAGGAGACCAATATTCATTAGAATTTGTTCTGAGTGACCTGACAGTGCATCAGAAGCAGTACTGGCTTAGAGGTCAGGATTGCAGAACACATTAAGAGTGGGCCCAAGAAACACAAGTGAACTGACACAGACATACCCTACAACTATAATTAATAGTCCCTGTGAATCAGGCAGAATACGTATAAAAATCCTTGACAGCTCTTCTGACTTGTGCAATGTGATATACAGCATGTTGCCCTTCAGAAGTAATCCAAAATCAGACTTGAAGTTACTGCTTTTCAGGCCCTTTTTCACACATTGTCTCTTACAGGGCTTCACAGAAACAGCATTCCTTGAAGAAATATGCTTGTGCATTCCTCAAATGCAGCGTCCCAGTCATCCACACCTTTTCCCTTTCTCCTCCTCATTTCCAGAGTTTGGAATGCTGGAACACCTTTCTCATGTGACACGAGTAAGAGCTGAGACAGATCTGAAAATAGCAGAATCCTTCAAATGCCTAGAAGTAAAAAGTACATCCAAATAAATGCCACAGTCATTAAAAACATAGCCAAACATCTCATTCCCATTGGTTTTCCTCATTTCCACTTCTGAGAGAACTAAGTTCCTTAATAGTTTAGACAGGTAAGAAACAGTGGAGGAAATCCTTTCCAACTGCTTTGACTTGTGTCAGTGGGCACACAGAATTCACAAGGGAGGAAATAATTTTGTCTCACCCCTGAATCTGATTTCTGCTTGTGCTTTGACTTTGCAGAAAGACATAATGAACCCTGGAAGTTGTCTTGCTTTTTTAAGATTGAACAAACCCTTATGTAGCACATGTACTATGCTAGTAGAGCTGGTTGGGTTTGCCAACAGAACTTAAGGCTCTGTAATGGTGCCATGTTGATGTCAGTGATATTTCCTCAAACATCTTTTGTCAGCGAGGTGAATTAGTAAGGAATGCCTTTTGCCCATGTTGCTAAGGGCTTTCACTCTTCAGGATAGAGTGGTTGTGTTCACACCATTATGGGGAACAGCCTCCCATCTCTGCTCATTCCTGAACCATACCTGGGAGTTTCTGGGGAAGTGTTAAGTGACCCAGGGCAGAATCATTCCAGGAACCACAGGAGTGATTTGATATTAGAAGCAACTGTGTTCCAGTGCCTTGATAATGGTGGCACTGGTTAATTTACTGGAAAAGATGGTGGTGGAGAATACATATTATTGGAACCCTGTTTTGACAGGGTTTGTACTGGCAGCCCTGTTTTCAGAGCATGTGACATCTGGTGAGCTTCGAAGGGCTGAAAAAAACCCATGATTTACATGCTTCATGGCTCCCATCCTCCTGCCTTTTTAGTTTAGCATTTGCATTAAAGACATCCAATGTCTGGGCGCTTCTGCTGAGGGATTCTTCAGGTGTACACTACTGTGCAAGTAATTTTGAGGGAGGTTACAAGTGGCTGGGTATTTTTTCACCTGTCCCCTTGGTTTGCACATTTCAATTGAGTGTATTGGTACACAAATTGTGTAAGACTCTTGTCTAATTGTGACCTTGCTAACTCTGTTGAAGTTCAGGCAGCCAGATTTCCTGCTCTGTACTTTCATGTAATAGAATCAGAGAGTCACTGAGGTTGGCAGACAGCTCTGGAGGTCATCTTGTCCAAGCCCCTGCTCAAACAGGGGTCGCTAGATCAGGTTGTCCAGGGCTGTGTCCTGACAATTTTGAGCGTCTCCTAGAATGCAAACTCCTCAGTTTTTCTGAACATATGCTCTACTGTTCAATTACACTCATAATAAAAAATGGGGTTTAAGTTTAAATGGAAATTCACATGTTTCAGTTTGTGGCCATTGTCTCTTTACTACTCACATCACAGATTCACAGAGTTGTAG
>VXBZ01009611.1:0-11647 GCA_013399135.1 Heliornis fulica | reverse complement strand
CTCTCAGCCTGTCCTTGTAAGAATTTGGATGCATGAGAATTTGGACACAGAGTAGGACTAGGACAGATTGCCTGAGTAACTCTGCCAATTGTTTAGTTGTGAATATCCCTCAATTTTGATTTGAGGTGCAAGGTACCAAGCTCCCACACCTCCTAACACCTGAGCCTGCAACTTTACTAATCAGATGAAAGGTGTTTAAGAGGTAAACCCTGAAGATATTATTTTTCTCTCATTCAGATGGACAATGTACCAACTTTCTACAAGTTTTGCAGCCAGAGATTTGCTCCACAGGTAAAGTACTTACACTGTAGTAGCGGTTGTCATCGTCCCTGCAGCCACAGTTGCTCAGAGGTACACATTTGCCATTACTGAGCACATACTTATTGTCACACTCACAGCCCTCTGTGCACTCTTCAGTCTTCTCACAAAGGGAAGAGGCAAAAATGTCATTGCACGTTGATGGGCAGGTGGAGACACATTCGGTGTAATGGCTGTGAGTTGGACAGGGCAGTGCTGTGTGGGTGAAGAGAATAGAATCAACATTATTAAATACATTTAGAAAGTGGATCAATCCATGTGCCTACCTGAAAGTTACAACTTGGCCTATAGTATGGTAATATAGAATTGCCTTTTAATAGCTGATTTTTATTATCAACAAATTTTAATTGTTAATATTTTATTTAAAAACTTGACAAAACTGAGACCTCTCTCTGGAGCTGCCGGTTCAGTTCTATTACACATGGGCCTGGCCTGGTGGCACCTCACTTCAGATCATTTGCATTCAGTATTCCAGTTCAACTGCAAACACCTCTTTGGGCACTGTTAGAAAGGGGAATCTTGAGAAAAAATTCCTTAAGAATGCTCATCCCTCCAGGGATGCAGAACAAGTGTGTATCATCTCGTGTAACCACAGACATAAACACGTGCAAGAGCAACAGATAAGCATTGTCAGAGTGAAGATTCATCTAGCTCTCTATCCTATTTCTGCCAGTGACTAGAGATGTCTAAGGGGGTAATTCAAGAAACAGAGTAGCAGGACAAAGTATTCACTTGTTCAGTATTTCTCATGGCAAGGGGGCAACTAGAAATTTCTGATGGCTCTATTCAGCATTCATTTGGCTTGTTTTTTAACCAGTTTTGTCCTCCACATCATGTGATAATTAATTCCACAGTGTAATACTAAATTGTGAAAAGAAACCCACTGTGTAATTTTTACTCATTTTCACATAATTTGTTTATAACTTTGTTGAATGGGGGAGGCATGTACACTGGAAGTTAATTCGAGAATGTGGTCCTCAATAAGCAACTGTCAATTGCCAGCTTTCACCCAAAACACAGTGAGAGGCATTGAGCTCTGTGTCCTAAGACAATGTCCCACTTAGTTTTACTCTTCTGGTTATATTATTTTTCCCCTTTAGAGTCATTGCAGTACCTCATGGCACTCTACTAAATGTGTTCTAACCCTAGGTTACTATCCATAACTTGTCCAGTCCTGAGTTATCGCTGGCTTTACCTCAACATGAACACAGTTCAGTGCAACAGATGGAGTCATAAAATCATAATAACAGAACTGCCTTCTGTGAGCACTTGTGTTGTTCACCTAATACTGCTAATTTGTTTCCATGCTATCAGCCATCCAAGGTCCATTTTTTTCTCTTGCTTGTGCACTTACGACAGAATGTGCTGTTCCTCCATTTAATGGTGACTCCATGATTCCTGCAGGTGTCCACATAGGCTTGAACTATGTCACAAAGAGCGGACTTCATACCATCATACTGGCACATGTCATAGATGCAGATCTGTATGAAGTCTTCAGGCTTGACTAGATTATGACATGCTTTGAAATTGTCTGATTTTAGGACATTGCACTGGCTTTCAATGACCGGTTTATTCTCAGCAGTGCAAGGAGGATCATCATCTTCTCTGAAGTCTGATAAACAACTGCATGAAAGCACAGACACAGGTGCATCTAAGTTTCAAAGTGATTGATAAGAGGGAGACTGAAATGGAAGTTTGTTTCTACTGAAAGGTATTAAACAGATAACACTAGACATTAGTCTTCTTTCTGTCTGTGAGTGAAAAATTAGGCAGAAGTAGACCTTCCTGACAATCTCCATGTTGTGTCTGATGCTTGTTACTCCCACTGAATTCAACCCTGACTTCTGAGCTTGACCTCAGACCTGTCTTGTCACTGCAAGCTTGTGTGGTGATCTGGACTCTTGGCTGACCCTGGCTTCTACCTTTGGCCTTGCCCTGCTTGGGTAGTGTGAGATGGGCCCTGGCTGGTGAGGTCACTCTTCTCTGGGCTGTTATTGCATCTGGCTCCCTGTCCCTTGGGGAGCTGCAGGTTCTCACTGTGCCCCAATGCCATGGCCCAGCTTTCAGTGTTTTCAGTGTAAAATAAACAGAGGCTATTCCAGAGTGTTGACTGCCCCTAATTCCCCAGGTATGCTTGTAGATCAGTAGAATGGCTGTGGTTTCTCCCCGGCTTGTGCAGTGGTTTCCTCTGGTGATGGCTCTTTCTTGCGCTCCAAACTGAAGAGAAGTCTGGTATATGCTGCTCACGTGTTACAAAGTAGCAAACAATTGAAAGGAGACTGTTTCCCAAAGGAAGTTGGAAGCCATGAAAAGAGTTTACATTTACCCTTCATCGCTGTCTTCCTCTACTTTCCAGCTATTTCCAAACTGTGTGACGCTGACGACTGTACCATTGGGCAAGGACAGATCATCTTCACGGTTATCATTGAAGTTACCACACATGCCATGTACCTGCAAATGAACAAGAACCAGCCATGTTCTAAGCACAATCTGTTCTACATCAGTATCCCAGGTAAATTCTAATTCATTACCTATGAAACGATGTGATTAAATTACTACCACCACCTAACCTTGTGCCAGACATTTCAGACATACTCACTAGTGTCTCACTGCAGCCATGGAGAAATAAAACAGAAACTACACTAAATCATGTAAACAGGTATTACAGTACAGCTACAAATAAAGAGAACACAGCAAAACACAGGAATAAAAGAAAGTAAAAGTCAACACACAAAGCAGCGTGTTTGAAACAGTGCCAGATGTTTACATACTAAATCTTACCTTTGAGAAATAAGATTGTGGGAGGGTGATTTCCAGATGGTGATTGCCATCAAACTTCACTATCACACCAAAGTCAGTTTCCACTACTATAAATCTGCCAACGTTTCCAATGGATACACCTCGCAACCGGTTCTCCACAGGAGTGTATATTCTCTCGTTGTTCAACTGGGGAGATATGTCATTTGTCAGTTCATACTTCCATGAAAGCTTTTCTGCTCACAATCTGTGTTCCTTGCAGTGCTGAAGATTTCTCTGTGACAATTTTAGCTCCTTTACACTTCCACCATTGCATATTCCAACTATAGGTTGGAGGAATCAGCTTTTCAGTTGAGAAGAGCTGGGGAGGACTTATTAAAGTGCCTTTAAAAGGGAGCTGGAAAGATCCCTAGTAGTGAGCAAGGTTGTACCCACCCATCAGGTGGTACTGCCATGGATCACCCTGCTACTTTAGATTTACACAGTATGACTTGCTTTTCCTCTGCTCTTCCTAGCTAGCTGTAGGTGATTGGTTGACATCAGCTATTTTTGGAAACCATTTGAGGATCTGGAGGCTCTGGGCTACATCTCCAAGCTACAGCCAATAGAACAGTAAATTCAAAGCCAATAGAACAGTAAATTCAAACCAGGAGCCTTGGGGTGCAGTGAGAAATTATATTTCTCTATGACATTCAGTTAATAGAGGTCCCCACAAATACTAAGAATGCATGTAGGTATTCCTTACTAAACGTGAAGATCCTTTCCCTACAGCTACTGTAACGAGCTAATTTAAAGATAATTCTTGCTGGAATAAGAGAACCTTCACTTACCAGGATTTCTTGGTTTTTCTGAAGGGTGATTCGTACACCATACACATCTATGTAGACTTCTTTCAGGTATGTGGCCCCTCTTAGTCCTCTGTCCTCATTCTTGCCAAGGATGGTTATGGGAATGACACTGTTGCTGTTGACAACCTCAACCAAAGTGTAGGTGCAGGTACCCACAAAAGTGTACGTCAGTCCATCAAAAGTGAAATAATGGGGGTCTCCTACCACTTGGCATGTTGCTTCGCCTGAAGGTGAAAAATTCATCTAAGAACTTTGAACTGGATAACACCATGGACTCAGCTGAATACAGACATGTGCACTAGTGCAGCAACCTAATCCTGATCATTGTTTTGTGAGAAACCTTCACAGAGGTATCTCAGGTTCATACCAATGACATTTATTTGGAAATAGAGTTTTTAAGAAAGAGTCTTCTAAAACTAATTTGCAAATTATATAAAAACTGTCAACTTGGCAGCAAATGGACCTCTTAATACATTTCTGTATGTGGTTGTAGCTATGATTTATAGTAGTTAGGTCTAATAAAGAGATTTTCTACTTGGCTATATAAAAATATGTAATTATACGTATAAATAAGGATGTAAATGTAATAAAAAGTAAATACATTTGTATCTACATACACAGACACTTAATGCATTTGCCATTACCCAGAGTCTCAGAAATGCACTTCTCAATTATTCATAAATTTAGAACTTGCAGCACTAGTGATGTGAGACTTGAATTTGTATTATCAAGACCAAAGGAACCCAAATGACCTTGCCACTTTTGGGTAGCATCGATTTTTGTGGATCTCCACTACAACAGAAGGGTGTCTGTGCTTGCAAGACAGATTGCCATGTCTTTTCATCTCTTAGCACTGGCAGCAGTCAGCTGGGATTTCTTTGCTATCACATAGAAATTTATAATAAAGCTAGAAGAAGAATCTAATTATGGAATTGACATTGAGGACCATTTTCAGACAGGACATACCATTGGAATGACAGCCCAGCACGCCATCCTGAATACTGCATTCCTCTCTAACTCCACACTCCCAGGAGGTGCATGCAATGACATTGTTAGGTTTGCAGGTGCAGCGTTGAGTACAGGAGTAATTGGTGAACCAGCTTTCATCCAGCTGAGTAGGAAAAAATGTGTAGAAGTATATACAGTAAGATAATTTTTTTTATTTTGGGTTTTTTTGGTTTTTTTTTTCATTTTCTGGGGTAACTTACCTGGTGATACTGGTCTTTTTCATCAATACAACCACAGCTGCTTTCTGGCACACATTTGTCTCCACTCAAAACATAGTCATTCTTACAGAAGCAACCTTCCACTGGTAAGGTACTGCAGGAATCAACTGATGAGAAGTTCAAACAGGTAGAGGGACACCTAGTACCACAGCTGCTGTAGATACTGCCTCCAGGACAGGACATGGCTAGAGAGAATGAAAAATAAGATCACTCAATAGCACAAAATCATAATAAAAGTTTTCCTGATGTTTTCACTGTTTTCTCCTGAAAAACAAGAATTGCAGTTATAAACTGACACTGGAGAGTGCTGTGTACAAAGGATTTTCTTGCAGTGTGAGATAGGTGGCTTTTGATAGAAGTGAGTAAGACAGGTAGGCAACCCTGCACTTCACAAGGGAAGTCAAACATTGTAGTCTTGCTTTGACCTGAGGTCTGATGTGATTATACAGGAATCATTGTGCTTGGTTCAGTAAACATTTTTTCCACAGGTTTAAAAACATAAAGTCATTCCATCGAGGGAACAGAGGAATCTCTTCACATACCACCTGATACGGTCCCGTGACTGTAGTTACTATTTGAACATCTGTCATATATTTAAAAATAGAACTAAAAATCACTCTGTCTTTAACTGAGACCCATTAAGGAAGATATATTATACTGTTACACTCCTCCTGCTCATGGTAGAATTTGCTTCTATGACTCAAAGCACACTCCCTCCCCAGGGAAGACATTACATTTTACAGAAATTCTGAAGCATCTGTCCATTTCTGTCCTTTAAAAAATAGCCTAAATATTGTTTCTGCCTAGAGTCTGTGATAAATCACTAAATATGACTGTCATTTACTTCTGTGACTACAGGAGGCTCACTCAGCCCTCTCCAGACAATTACAGCTAACATGTCTAGTCATCTAGTACCTGTCCTTGGTTAGGTTGATTTTTGGTTTGAATTACTAATGGGGGGAGCCAGTCTTCTTAATGTGAATGAGTCTTCTTTGTCTCTATAATAAAGCAATAGAAATTTAGGTCCTGAGCTATGGCCTCAGACTATGGAGTCTGGATGTTCATAGCTTTGATTTGGAGTGTTAGAAGCATGTTTCTTGCTCTGTCTTGTTTTTTTTATATATGAATTCTCTATGCTGTGTCCTCCTAGGCTGACTTACTGGGTGCTATAAAGCAAATAATTCTTTTTCCCAGAATTTCTCAATGCTTTGGTTGTTTGTTTGCATAGGGTTTTTTTTTGAGTTTCAATGCAGAGCTAATTGTTGATCACAGAAAAAAAGAAGGGCAAAGCTGCAGAAGGTAATACAGTGGTAAATGGTAAATAGTGTAAAAAAATCCCATAGAAAATAATTATAGTTTATTTCAGTGTGCTTAACCCTTAGAGGACTTTTTCTTCAGGTCTGTACTTTATAGATATAAATGTTCCTTAGAAAATGTCTAGCAAGCAGAAAACTACCCTTAAACCTTTAAGAATTAGACCTACATGTATCCAAATGTTTATGGAAATTAGCGTTTTATATTGAATTTATATTGAATACTGGAATGGTACTGAAGCTCAAGCAGGCTCAAGTTGTGACCAAAGATAGACTATAGTTAAAACATTCCATAAAATTAAATAATATGCATGAAAAATATAGAGAAGGTAGAGGAGAATGTGTATATTTTGAGGTTTTAAATCCAGAATAGATATATTCATCACAACACTCACGACAAAGAGTAGCATTCCTCCACTCTATGCATATCCCAGCATTGACACACGCCTCAGCATAGGCCTGCAGTCCATAGCATAAGGATGTTGCTTGTCCACCAGTGAAACATATATCATAAACACAGTTTTCAAAGAAATTCCCTGGAGGCACTTTGATGTGACAATCCTTGAAGATTCCTGTGTGAATCAAGAAAGATACATAGAAGGATAGAAAAAAAATTCAATAATTGGTAATTAGGAGATCACTACCACTATCCATTTTATATCACAGGCAATGTATTGTGAGTGCTCCAGACTAACTTTGTTTAGTAAGTTAAACCAACACTGAAATGGAGCACACACAATGAGGCTTGGTCTGTGGTTCAGGCTTTCTTCTTTTTGCATGATCAGTGCAATATAGCTGACACAAATTAGGAGCTGCTGGCTAGGCAAGCCACTGATTCTAGACAATGGCTAGAGCTCTCCAATGCAGGGAACATCTACAGAATTTCAGATAAAGTACCTGTAACATATGGAATGATGGTGCCCTCTGAACCATACCTTTTAGCAAGCAGAGCACAAGTTACTATAGAGCAAAGAGCAGCTATGGCTCCCCACACACATTCTCAGATAGTCTTCATGGACACAATGGCACCTGTCTGAATGGTTGACATGACTTGACAAAGCATGTCAATGAGTTTTATGTTGGCCATTCACACCAGAGGTTTTACATGCTTCTAATGTGAGCTCAGAACAACGAGCTGTGAGAGGAGACAACACAAGATACGAAATGCCCCATCACAAGACTCAGACAAGTACTGGCATACTACCTGTTGGGTCTGTGATCATTCCACATGCTGTGTTTTTCTGTGCTTCACTCTCCAGCACAGGATCACATTGCTCTTCTGTCCCACTGGAGCAGCTGGGGAAAACAAGCAAGATCAAATATGTGTTTCACATGTCTTAGCATCAGTTTTTCTGTGGAAGATTGACATATGACAACACTGTGCAACAGAGTGTTTTTTATTAGTCACAAGACTTTATCCAGCTTCTTTGAAATGCTGATGTCAGCCCTATCACTGAATGGACTTTGTTTTTTAGGACTTCTGAACTATTCAAAAGCATATTCTTAACTGAAATAAGAAGACCTATGGAATCCAAACAGCTTGTTTCCATTCAGGGAACTGGACTGAATCCCCCCTCACATTCACCAGACAATTTCCACTTTGGAAAACAAGACTTATTCCCTATTTAATGTAAAAGGGCAGCTCCCTACTTCTAGCAAGCAGTTGGAAGATGTAAATTGGTACTGGATGACAAATCCAGTGAGTGGATGGATGCTTGATTTTATAGAGTTTGATTAGCAAATGCTATGTGATTAAACCAATGTACATACACAGTGTTATTTTCAGGGACAAGCCAGCTTTGCCCAAGATCATTGGAACTACTTGCAATGTCACCACTGGGCTTTATGTTGTCATCATTTGGATCACCGTTATAATTACCTGTGAAGGTAAAAAGAGATCTGTGGGACATATGAAATTCACACCTGTAGAGCAAAACTAGGCTTCAGGCTGCAGAGTGAACTGGGAGGAGGATATATGCAACATCAATGTGTACTGAGCAGAATAAGAAAGGGCTCAGTTGTGTTTTAGACTTTGACCACTGACAAGACTGTGAAGCAAGGAGTCTGAAAGTGCTTATGTCACTAGGTCACATTGCATACAGAATAGAATTGCTTTTCCTTGGATCCTACTTGTAGGATGCTGGGCTAAAATGAAACAGTGTTATTTGCACCATTATATTCTTAGGCAGACTTTCTGATTTGAAAGTGTGAAAAGCACACAGAGAAATAACTGAACTGTGAAATTTTGGATGATCCAAACCGAAGAATAATCAGAAGCTCACACAATGAGCTACTTTTATAATTTTGACAGTCCAACTTTCATATAATCACCTGGATTTCAGCTTCTTTTTTTTTTTTTTAATTCCCACCCCTCCACCCTCCAATCTTATAAACAGGATCATTCAGGTTGTATAAATATCTCCTAAAGCATCTCAGGAAAAAGGAAAACAGCTGCAGGACAGTTTGAGGATGTTGGTGGTAAACTACTCTGAAGATTGCTCTTTGCTGTGGAAACAGGCTCAAGTTTTTATGATTCACAAAATTGTGTGGCGTTCCTCACGCCCAACAAAAGACAAATGCATCAGAAGGCAAATAACAAGAAAATGTTATTCCTGGAGTTCTTGAGTAAATACATGCAAATCATTACTCTTCCTAAATTTAAATGTAGAACTGAAGTGAGATTTTCTTTATTTGGCTAAAAATATTGTTTGTTGTTTTACCTCACAACAGTCCAAATGGATATCCTGTTACTAGGAATTTTCTATTAACAGTTCCTAGAAACTGAAAAATTCCATCAAGTTTTTTTTCTCTGCCATAAGTTCCAGTCCATTTGACAAGAGCTAGTTGTGTGTAGTGTATGACACACTAAAACAAAAAACTTAAGTATTCACAATTCACTGAAAAGTGACTAAACCTGTGACTTACCACAGAGGCCACAGAGCAGACCGCTGAAACTAGAGGGCACAGAGACTTCTGCATAATGATTTCCATCGTATCTCACCCAGAGTCCAAAGTCAGTTTGCAAGAGAACATATCCACCACTGCTTCGAATGCTGATCTTCTTTTCAATAAATACTGGCAGGTTCATTCTGTTGCCATTCACCTGTACACCAAGTGGTAAAAGTTAGTGTATGGCTGCTAGAACTCCTACAACTACCAGCAGCTAAAGCAGAGTAGTGAAAGATATGATCTTGTGCACAAGGGAAGTGGAATTGAACGCTTCACCTAAGGAAATTTGTTGGACAAGAGAGGTACATTTAGCTAATAAAAGGACAGAGTTTGCTAGGAACTCTACAGAGAAACTATTTAATTATCTGCATGTCAGTTTAAGAATGTGATATATGTTTTTCAAATAAGTATTTTCTTACATTCACTTTCTTGTTTTTCAGTAAAGAAACCTTGTTGCCATAGACTTCCACATGAACTGACTTCACATAAGAGACTTTGGTGTTGGCTCCTCTGTGCTCATTTGTTGTGGACACATCAAAGTATGGAAGACTCTCAGAGACATTGCACACTTTAGAGAGGGTGTAAGTGCAATTTCCCATGAAATGATGAACTCTGTGGTCAAAAGTGTTATAATGTGGATCTCCAGAGGCACTGCAGGAAGCACGGTCTGGAAAGAAAGACAGACAGGATTATTCCCTCTGAATCTTTACCAGATGTCTGCAGTTGCTTTATCCCACTTTGCTTGACTTTGTAATTGCTGTTCAGATGTAGCAGTGATGGAATCAGTCAAGAACAATCCAAGGACCAGCTCTGCATCCAGTTTTCGGACCCATAAAGAATCTGTACACAGATATCTGTTCTAGAGGTTGAGAAAGAAATGTAAGAAAGAAAAAAAAAAGATACTAAAAAAAGGCTTGTTATTAATTCATCATATAAAGGTGAGCAGTGAGTTGTTATCATCCATTATCTGAATGGCTGATGAAATAGGAAGAATATACTCAAACATTTTACATGGTTGGGTAGCCAGAATAGACAGCTGCACTAGAGGTCTGGTGTTCTATACTCACATCAGTTATGGAACTCCTACTGAACACTGCATACACAGAATGTCCTTTACACACTTTTAAAATATACTGAAGTTAATTAGCCAGTTATAATGTGTAAAAATGGAGCTAAACTATGTGTATTTTTGTGAAATGGGCAAGGTTTTGAGTGCTAATAAGAAATTCCCATTTAAAAAATGAAATCTTTGCATCAAATTTTAGAAGAGTTGACCTTGCAGGTGTTTTATGAATAATGAAAAGAGGTTCTTACCTATTCTCTGCTTTTCTATGGCATGTTATAAAAAGAGCTACACTTACAGTTCTATGTAGATGCCAACCTTAACTGCTTACACAAAAACTGTTAAAACTCCAGGAAACACATAATAATTATTAAAAAATCCAGAAAATATTTAAACCTAATAGGTAAGCTAGAACTCCTTTGAACATAACAAGCTGACACATGTAAAAGACTTACTACTTAAAACAGGAGAGAAATAGCAGTTAAAACTTATCTAAACTGACATTTTAGTGTATTTCCTAAAGTAATAATAAAAAATATGCAATGACTCAGTTTTTAACAGGACCATATAACTGGAATACATACAAAATAAAATAGAATTTGGAAGCTAAATTAAATTTCAAGCTAAAAAAAAAAGAATATTACCTCCATAAAGATGAAAACTTTCAAAGTAAAAGGTCATTTAAATGTTTATGGACATGGAAATAAAGTGTGGGTAAAGTACTTATCAGGCTGCTGGTGTACTGCAACCAAACACACAAAACAGTGGCAAAAGAGACCCTGGGGAGGACATCAATAGCGTAAACTCAGACAGAATACCAATACTGAAAGAACAAGTGTGAAAACTCTGTCACTTAGCTGTGGGATCCAGATTTAAAACCAAAGCAGTTATGTCAGGTAGAAAGAACTTAGATGAGAAATAACACTGCCAGGAGAGGGGAATGTGGATTTTTCGTATAGATGGACCAAGCAACAGAGAGAATAAGAGAGCAGTTCTGCAGCAAAGTGGGAGTTCTGCTGCAGGCAGATTGTTCTGGTCTACAAAAAGCATTGCTGGGTGATCAAAGAAGACACACAGCTCCTTTAGCACAGACAATGCATTCCTTGCCCATAAGCCTGCAGTAAAGCCAACTGAACTATTACAAGAAGAGGACTGCGGTTCAACATGGCAGTA
>VXBZ01009606.1:11895-28900 GCA_013399135.1 Heliornis fulica | reverse complement strand
TTTAAAAGACAGGTAGATGCAGTGCTTGAGGATATGGTCTAAGGGTAGACTTGGTGGTGGTGGGTTAATGGTTGGACCAGATGATCTTAGGGGTCATTTTCAGCCTTAAAATTCTATGATTCTATGATTGATTCTATGACTTGTGCACCTTTAAATTCCATAGATCTTGTCCTGCATTGGGTGGTTCTTCTTTCAGTCCCTGCCTTTGCCTTTTGTGACTTGAGTAGACACTTCCCCAAAAACGTTCCTTGGTCTTCTCCATATGCTGGCTAACCAGATTTCCCATTTCCTTCTAAAGATGGTTCATATGTTCTCTTCTCCCTGCTCTGTGTATCTCTTTCTGGCACTGACATACTACTGGCAAGAGTGGGATGGATTGTGGTTCTCCTTCCCTGGAAACTTTGGGCGTTTTTCCTCTATGGAAGATTCTGGGACTGTTGCAGAGCAGATTTATACCTATGCCAATCACAACAAAGCAATGTCAAGTAGTTGTTAGGTCAATCAGATTAGGGATATTGCTACGTGTTTGTGTAGGTGGGGATGGGAAGTGTAGAGCCAGATATTGTTGGCAGAGTTGACTGAGTGCAGCTGAATACATTGCTTCTGAAAAGTTGGCTGGAAACAGAACTTTATCATTGAAGCCAAATGCTAAAATATATGTTCAATGATAGTTTACTGTAATTTATTTATTAAGCCTGATGTTTTTAAAACTAGAATCAATTTAATAAGAAGCTAATCTTTCTATCATAGGAAGCCATTTATGATACATAGATCACAGTGGTGGTATCCATAGTATAAATATTTATCTAGAGAGACACAACATCCTTGCATCCTGGTTGTTTCACTAACTGTCAGCATATTCAGTGACTGATTCCTTTACTCCCAAGAACAAGTTTTGTTTTTCTTTTGTTTTTACAGAGGGGAATCCAATTAATAATAAGATGTCTTTGCCTATCACAATACAAGAAGTCAAAGATAACCTTAAATGGTACTGTAGTAGGTGTCTGAAAAACAACGTAGGTTCTTATGCACATGATAACAATCTGCTATCCTTTCATAACTCTTTTCTGTGTTGGGAATTTTAGCCACATAATTGGTCTTATACTGTCCACCAGTAACTGAGCCATTGCATATAGCACGGAAAACGGATTCAGGTACAGTTCTATCCAGAAAAAAAGTACACATTTTCATTCTAATGTGGACCACAGATATCTTGCTTAAAACCCCTAATAGATTATCATGATGGAGCTGATGTAATGGGAGGAGGTAAAAAAGTCTTAGCCAATATTTTCCTCACAGATTAATTCCTCACAGTGCCTAAGAGTTTTTGTATTTTCTCCAATAGGGTAACCTGATTAAAATGCTTAAATTTTTTCAGGGAAAGTCAAAGATGTAATTTTTATTTTTTTTTCCCCCACCTAGTCTAATCTGGGACACATAACTTCTCTGTCTACATTGGACAAGTTCTGTTTCCAGCCAACGTTTCAGAAGCGATGTATTCAGCTGCACTCAGTTAACTCTGCCAACAATATCTGGCTCTACACTTCCCATCCCCACCTACACAAACACATAGCCATATCCCCAATCTGATTGACCTAATAACTGATGGGCATTGCTCCAGAACAACAGAAAAATAACAAACCAATAGGCATCCCATAAAACCCTAGCTGTCCATCCATGCCTTACCATGCTGTAAGATAGCAAGCATGGACACGTAGATAAGATTATAGCACCAAGTTGTGTTAAACCTTTTAACAGATTTTTTCTTTTTCTTCTAGTAAGGTTTAAGCACTTAAGAAGATAAATTTCATGTACAGTTTTTCTTATCCATGTAAGATAAGTAAATGAAAATGAGAAAGCAACTGGAATTCTAATTCTCCACTCAGTATCATTAGATGTAAATATGGGAATGGAGTTCAGTTCAGTGGAGCCCAGTTTAATTCTGATATCTCATCACAAATGGCTCTGATGAGCTACTAGAAAGGAAAAAAAAAAAGCTACTTATTTTAGTCATAATTAAATAAGATCAGACTATTCCACTGTACACATTAAACCATCGCGGAAGTGATCATTAGTTTTTATAAGACATCAGAAGGGGATGGGACAGGAGACCACAAGATCAGGGAATATCAGCCAAAAGATACTCTGCTTTTCTGGTATAACACATTTGTTGCAACCGGTACTCAGTAACAATTCAATTATCCAGGTGAGTTTTCTTATTATTTCAAATCACAGCTTTTTTGTACTGACTAGTGAAAGATAATCACCAAGATATGCGCCAGCTCCTGAGTTCTCTAGAGGAGCTGTTGCAGCATGTTACCATCATTTTCAGCCACAAAGGTACCCCAAAGCACCTGGTTTATTCAGTGAGCTTGGAATAGACACACCACTAAACTGATGTTGGTAGCCTGAAAAGATAACCTTCTTGAGACACCAAATCGCCCTGCTCAGAGTCTTATCTGCCGAGACAGTATCAGAGACACACTGTCCAGTTGGGAAGGCAGTGTTGACAGCTGTAAACAACGTCTGTGTGCCACTGGTGCATGTAGAGAACTTTTCTCTCCTGGAAATGATGTAAGAATGGCTGACAGAAAGCCCAAGGAAACCACAGACAACCTGAGCAGGAACCAAGTCCTTCTGGCTGACTCAGGCACTTCTCATGGTATTATAAAAATATTAATTTAAGGGGAGAACACACTTCGGAGCTATCACCAAAAATGATATCAAGATAATGTCTCTCTTACCCGAAGTACCATGAAACAGCAGCAGTTTTAACTAAAAAATGTCACCATGGCATAAACTTGTGGTGCTTTCCTCTGTGAAATGGCATTGTGAACTATTATGTCCTTGGGTTCTTCAAGTTCTTTATGAACTTAACATGAAAAGCAACCTGTGAAAGTCATTTGAGAAGACACACTTAGATGTAGAGGTCTTCTATCAGATTTTTATTGCTTACCAGTTAACAGCTGCCAAGAGTTGCAGCCCATCACACTTCAAACTCCTGTCTTCTGCAAACTTCGACTATGAAGAGGACAGATAATTCCCTATGCCTGGATATACTAACTCTTTCTGTTTCCCATTTGTGTGTCTGCATGCCCAATTTCAGGTTGTACTTGAACATTGTTGTGGTGAAGGTCAAGCAGGCTACTGATTTTTATGATCGATATAAAAATCACAGCCCATCCCCACAAAATTTCCAGGTTCAAAACTTCATGTCCTTCAGCAGAACTTTTGTAAAATGTACAGTTGCAGGTTTAGACCCCAGTAAATGTCGTTGTTATTTATATCGTATCTGCAGTGCTGGACACTGCAATAGCCAGAATGAACAGATGCTCAGGAAATTATTCAATGGCATGTGGCTGACCTTGCCATCTCATAGAAGGTTTTGAAACATTGCTTATATTTCTTTATATAATTACAGAAAACTATTTCATGTTTGCTCATGCTTGCTGAGAATACGGAGGGCAATAAATCTGGATTACAGAGGAATCTGGGTACAGTTCAGAGCAGCAGTAGCAGCAGCGGTTTAAATGGAACATGTTATCATTTGACCTGAAATTACATTATTGTAACATTTCATAGGCTTGAGTGAGCAATTATAGAAGTAATATTTCTGTAGCGCTACAAAACCACAAGTTCTTTCAGAAAAGTAAAACTAAAACAAAAGACAAAAGAAGTTCCTTAAAATCTTGCCTTGAAAGTGTTGCATATATTCAAACACCTCATAAAATCTATTTCCTATGCCTGAATTGTGTCCCAAGGAATCACTTCATGTAATACAGGAAGTTTGACCAGATGAGAGAAAAAATTCAGCTTTAAACATGGATGTCAACAGTGAACAAAATTTAAAAATTGTAGCACAAAAATGTGTTCAGAGAAATGGTATTAACCAATGTCACTGGTATGCATCTTTTTGGCACCTGTCTTGTGTCTTCATGTACATACGACACCAGATTACTTCTCAATCACAGAAATGCCAGTATTTTTATACCGATTACCTTTATCACTAGCCATTCATAATTTTTTCTGTTTTCCTGTCAAGCTTTGGTCACTCAGTTAAACAGCAGATACAGAGCTGTGGGACTTAGAAACCAGGTCTCACAGAATAATTAACAAATTGAAACTAATGACAGTAACATACCATACATAAAGGGCTGAAATTTATTTACATAAACTGTGTGGGTCTCCTCTTAAAAAAACACTACGGCACAGTTGGCCACTTTTCTGTAGTAATACAGAAAACTAGCACATCCTGAGGTGGTGATGAGTGAATATGAAATGTAAAGGTTGCCAACTGTAGTGAGATCAAAGACCTTTTTCCTTGCCTCTAAACTGTTACCAGAAATCTACTGTCACACACCACAATGTTCCAAGACATGTGTTGGCATTTCTCTGGTCAAGAAATTATATAAGCTCATATTGGTTTTCAACATTTGCACTATTTACAAGCATTTGAGTTCTTGCCATCTCAGTCCCGGAGGACTGCGATGAAGTCTGATGACCTGTTAACCATGAGGATTCATTTCTGTAGTCGTGTTTTACTATAATTAAAACTGTCTGTTCAGTCATTTATAGTAAGTCTGAAAATCCAGCTTGAAACAGAGGAGCAGGGAACATAGACTTTCCAAGCCATGCATGGGCTACTCAGGGTATATAAATAAAATACTCACTTTGCTTTTTTCCAAGTTCATACTTCTGTTTTTCCTTCATCTCCTTGTTCCCATTTGCTTCCATTCCCATCATTCAGATGCCTTCCAGCATGTACAGCTGTTTACCATTTTTTTTTTTTTTCCAAATAGAAACTCCTCCTCTGAAGAAAAGGAGGTGAGCATCTCCTGCCTATGGTGATGGGAAGCAATATGGGATTTAGTCTGGTCCGGGAAATCCACAAGAGTCAGTTTCCCATTTTTAATAGCATTCAGACCAAACTCATTAACATGTTCAGACACTACCATGCCTTTGGTTGTGGACTGAATGAGGAATTTCCGTCATAATAAAATATTATGCTGGGTCCAGCTTGTCCTACAGACTTAGAGGCTTGCTTAGGAGAGGTCTGATGGATATATATTTACAAAGAAAACCCAGAAAAACAGAAAAAGTATGTAGACAAGATGAACTGTAGACTTGTGGACATCAGACAGATAAATAAACTCACAAAATGGGTGCAAAACATACAGATTTAATATAGAATTAAGTCGAGACCCATCAGACATTTTCAACAGATTAAGTAAATATCTGAAACTGGGTTATTTGGATTAAGATCTTGTATGCTATCTAGAAAAAACAGATACCAAGAAAAAAGGACAGAGTATGAATGTGAGAACATGCTAAAAAAATACAGAGCAACCCAGTAACTTCTTATGGTATGTCTGTAGAAGATACAGAGTGGTAATAATGTGTTGGTTCTTTTATGCCTTGATTTACCACGGTAGAACAGAAATAAGGTTGCTTTCATAACACACGTGGGCATTCTCAAAATACACATTAAAGGCTAGGAAGGTAATCAGATATTATGCTGAAAGGTTTGGGCCTTTTCCTTTTCCTTTTCCTTTTCCTTTTCCTTTTCCTTTTCCTTTTCCTTTTCCTTTTCCTTTTCCTTTTCCTTTTCCTTTTCCTTNTCTAATCACAACAATTCAGAAAAAAAAAAAGTAGATTGAATGGGATTAAAAGACAGAAGAAGAAATAGAGTGTAAAGTTATTACTGACTGGTGACACAACCACATTAGCCTTATTTACAGGACTACTGAGCTTCTACAGCAAGAGCAGGATATGAAAGATTTCTGACACTTTCTGATTTTTGCTACATAAGAAACACACAACAACAAATTTATCCCAGCATTTGTTCACACCCCAGAGTGGCCCAAAGAAACCACATTAAGATGAAAAAGGATATGTGGAAGAAGTAACTCAGCAAAAGTTTCTGTCTCAATCTCCTGTGTAAGTATAGCACAGGTTAACTGCAGTTATTTAATAAATGGCTTCCTGGATCAGCTGTAGAGTTGCTTTGAACAAATAACTCTACTCCTCAAAGTCTCTTTCTTCCTGTCTATAGAATGAAAAAAACAACACTTATATTTGAAATAAAATGCTTCAAGGTCTGTAAGTAAAAAACTCCATACATAAGTGGTGTATTCCTTGAGCTTCCACTACTGACAGCTGTGCCATCCTTGTTTTCTTCAAATGTCTAAAAAAAAAAAAAAATTCACATCCCATCTGATAGCACTTCTGCGGAGTTAGTTTAACACTTTTTTTTTTTTTTTAGATTTATTGCTTGAGATGTGAATGTAAAGGGCAAGTTTTGAATTTATGTATAGTACTGTGCTTTGCAGGTCATCTGGGCATATGTGCTCAACATTTTTCTTTCAACACTGACAATTTAGCAAGTTGGTTTTGGTGAATTTGTTCATGTAGAGCTTGCAAATTATTAAGCAGTCTGGTAATCATGGCCCAACAAATGGAATAAGAAGACAATAAGTATTACACCAATGCCAAGTTTTCTCAGCTAAAACACATAATTATTACTTTTCAATAAGATAAATATATATGCCATACACACCAGCTCATAAACAAGCACAAGTCGAGTGCTTTTCCAGTGGGATAAGAAGGTGATTTTTACTTCTTTTTTTCTTTTTTTCTGTTCAAGAAGTTCTTATTTATAAGCTTCAGAAACTGACATCCAAGTCCTTATAGGAAACATTTCAAGACATGGCTTGACTGGAAGAAACACAACAGCTGAGAAATTGTTTGATACTGTATATGATTTTACCACTGAAGGATCAAAAGTAAAAAAGAGTCTCTTGGTATCAAAAGAAACCCAGCCATGCTTTGTTGTTTATTGTTTATTTTAAGTTTTAATCCAAGTGAAGAAATTATGTCATTCCTACATTATGCTTGAAGCAGACTTCAATTTGTGTCTGCTTGGATATGAGAGGAGATGTCTTTCTATCATATACTGGGGTAATTCTTCACTGACTTAGTGCAGTTATCTTTGATATATGCTGGTTTCACTAAGATTAAAATTTGACCCCTTTTCTTGTATTTGTTTATATAAGACATGAAAAATGGCGTGTTTTTCAAGCAATTAATAACTGAGAGACCAAACTAATAAAAAACTTGTAAATTAAAATGTCAAGCAGGCTAATGCCACATTTGATAAATGACTATGTTATTTCTGAGGATTACATTTTAATGTCATTCTAATAGCTTGATTATAAAGGACAATTACTGCATTTAAAGTAGGCTGGGCAGAACATAACCAGATTCAGATCTAATTTTAAGCTAACCTGGATGTAACCATCTCTTAACCAAACAAAATTGCACTACATTATTAGGATGGAGGAGGGAGGGTTACTTTTTTTTTTAACCCCCAAATAATTATTAATTTAATTTAGATTGATTGTTTTTCTCTTTTTCTATCTGCATTTTCCAATATACTTGGAACCTTTCCATTTTGGACGGTTTACAAACTGCTTGCCCACATCTAAGGAAATAAGTTTGAAAAAGTTAACACTCATTGCCACCTAGGGAGCTCTTTTGCCATGAAACAGGAGGCCCCAAAGTCCACATCCCTGCCTACTACCTTGCACTCATAGCATACTCCGAAGACAAAGAAAGGATTAAAAGTGCGATGAAAGCAGAAAAGACCAAAGTATAGAATGTCTCATTCACAGGAAACATATTTTATACAAAATCTCTCCTAAAAAAGATTTCTCCACTTTTTCTGCATTTTTCCCCATAATGAAAGTTTAAGGAAACAGATCCTTTAAAATGGCCACAGGGTACCCAAAACAAACCACTGTTTTTAGCACCAAGAAGCAGATGAACAAAACGGGCAAAGCTGAAGTCATTTTCATTCTCCAGCTGTCAGATTGGAGAAAGCTTATCAGGTTGACCATCCTGGGCCCAGGACACTGGAATTCCCGATGTCTAAAGCCAGATTGACTTTTTTATTTCTACAGTCACCAAAATATTTTTATTTCTCAAGAAATCCTTAGTTTCCTAAATCATCTGTTTTATGTTTGTAAAACCATAACTTTTCAGTAGCAATCTGTGCCTTGAAAGAGAATCAGGGGATGGTAACACTTAAATACATTGTTGGACATCAACTCTACCTTTTGGAAAGTATGTCCAACTGATTTCATCTTTATTCTCAGCCTTTAAGATATTAGTTATTTTAAATCAGTGGTGCTTTGTAACAGACTGCTCACTTCCTTATCCACACTTGCACAAAACTCAGAGTAGCAAATGCTCTTAGCCACAGTCTCTGACCCACTGAGAAACATCCATCACCATGATGGATGTTTGCTCTTTTTAAGTATTTGTGAACAGTTTTATTTCTACCATCTTCAGGTGATGTTTTGTTTATTTAAAAATACTTGTTACTTTTACCATTTCTGGAGTTAAGTCTTGGTCTAAAGTAAATTATAACTGGGACAAACCCAAATGATATTTTAATAAAGAAACATGGAATACCATTCATCAGCATGACCAGAGAGAGGAAATAACAGCAAAAGGAAAATACGGACTTATGTTGTCCTTCATGTCTGAGATAATACATTCTGGTACAAGGGGTTTTCAGCTGCAGTGGACCAGCCCCGTGACAGTCCTCAGCATTCCTCTCATGAGATCTCACTCTAAACCATTTCCATCAAAATATATGTGTGAGCAGGGACCTAAGTTTCAGACTCTTTAAACCTCTGTGTTACACTGAATGAGGAGCTCAGGAACTCTTTTCAGCATTGCATCTGAAAGGACAGGAGAGGAGGTGGCTGTTGGTATGGGGGAGATAATGAGTAACTGAGCCAGGATGGTGGGTGGTGGCCATCGCATCAGCCTGTGCAGCTGCATCACAGAATCAGAATCACAGAATGGTCTGGGTTAGAAGGGACCCCAAGGTTCATCGAGTTCCAACCCCCATGCCACAGGCAGGGCCACCAACATCCAGGCCTGGATTTAGACAAGGTCCAGGGCCCCATCCAATGCATCCTTGAACACCTCCAGGGTTGGGGCATCCACCAACTCTTTGGACAGCTCACTCCAACATCTTACTGCTCTCTCTGTAAAGAACTATCCCCCTGATATCCACCTTAAACTTCTCTCCTTAAACTTAAATCTATTCCCCCTTGTCCTACTATTATCTGCTCTATTAAAAAGCTGATTCACCTCCTGTCTATATGCTCCCTTTAAGTACTGGAAGGCTGCAACGAGGTCCCCACAGAGCCTTCTCTTCTCCAGGCTGAACAAGCCCCTCTCATTGAGCCTGTCTTCATAGGGGAGGTGCTCCAGTCCTCTGATCATCTTCGTTGCCTCCTCTGAACCCTCTCCAGCAGCTCCACATCTTTCTTGAAGTGGGGGCCCCAGATCTGGGTGCAGTATTCCAGGTGGGGCCTCACGATGGCATCCATGATGTAGATCCACAGAAGTGTTGAAATAATGGAAGTGGGCATAATGGGATGTCAGTATCACACCCGACATAGATAATGTTAAATAAAATCCAAAAGGAAGAACAATACAGTAAAAATTAAGCCTAAGAGCTCTCGAATACATTAGGAAGACACTCCAGAATGAAACATTTTATGATTTTTAAGAAGAGCCAAAATCAAACACACTGTACAAAGGTCAACAAATCATCTGCCAGCAGCAAACTGAGTTTTTAGCTTGAGATATGTACTGCTTATTTAGAACGGGATTGAAAGCTTTAGATATGTTGTGATGCTTGCCTGGCAGCCAAAAGTAAGAGTCCTCGTTGTGTTATGCCTCCCTTTGTCCTTGCTGTAGAGGAAGAAGGAATTCTTGTCACTTGTAGGTGGACAGAAAATGAGCTTTGTTGACAACAGAAATTTCACAATTACCCATGTCTGTGTTTAAAATACTTTGGACCCAGGCACCCAGACAATATCAGATAAATTGGTTCTCATTTTCAAGAAGAAGTATTAGCTGGGTCTCATAGAGAAACTGTGCAAATTATAGGAACTGGCAAAGTAGATGTAAAGCTGTGGTGTATCATCACAGAAAGTATGGTTTGCCTAGGAGGGATGCTTTTTGAAAGTGGCAAGTTTTCTCCAGACCCAGTTTCTTACCATTGTCTGAATCATCATTTCAGGTCAGGGCTTTCCTTCATCAAATCTCATACCAAGCTTCAATAACAACAAAAAATAATAATAATATTAAAAAAAAATGCATCTTACACCTGCCCAACTATGAAATGCTGGACGTGGTAAAAAACCCCAAACTGCTGACCCTTCCATTACTGAGGTTCATGCCTTATAAAACAAATTTCGCCTCCTTAAATTCAACCTGTCAAAAACAACAACAACAAAAAGTAAAAGCAAGCAAATATATAGGGATATGGAAGCATAAAAATCATAAATGGAAAAGACCTATGAGGTCATTTAATCCACTTCATTGCTATTTTACTCTGACTCCTCAGTACACTTGGTGGTGCTTTGCCAGTCTTAAAATGTCTGAGGCAATGGGGTTTGGTCCTAGCTTTCCCCTACAAAAAGAAATATTAACTGTAAGTCAGAACAGTCATATTTTTTGCATAATTTGTGTCCTTACATATTTCCCATGTGAATTAGCTCAGTTTAGTATTAAAAAAAAAAAAAGGACAAAAAGGACATAAGGAAGGAAATAAAGGGCCTCACCAGCTTGGATACAAAAATAAACTGCTTTAAGTAGTGATATGCTATACATCATGTGATTCATGTTTATTCTGTGAATACACTTTCTTAGTCCATTACAAACTAATTCAAATATACTTAGGCACTGGTGCTTGAAAACAAATGGCACTTCTGAAGTCAATTTCCCAACTCTTCTCACTTATCAAGATTTGATTTGATTGAATTCTTCTCAGACCACAAAAAGAAATGCACCAAAAACCTCCAAAGAAACAAACAAACAAACAAACAAATAAATCCCAAAACCAAACTCCCCAAAACCCAAACAAACCTTCCAGGTAAGGCTAAACCTTGTGCTCCAAGAGCCCACTCAGTACACATCAACCAATTGCTAGCAGAATTGTTTCAGACAACAGTAGGGATAGTCTGTAGTAGAAATGCAAGCTTGTCAAAGACCATGAAATGTACAGACCATGGACTTCTTAGACAACAGTCAAAGATGTAAAAGCAAGTTAGTATTTAAGCACCATTGAAAATCAAGAAAGCTTATTAACAAAAATATAGCTTATTTGTGTTACAGTAGAATATCAAGGACCAAGCAGCCCATTAAGACTAAGGACTGATCACGGTAAATTCTGTGATGTACAAGATGGTTTGCATCCTGAACAGATTGACACCCTGATGAGATAGGATAAGTCATTAAAGGAGCAATTTGAGAGAATGACTCACTATAATAGCTACTATGGAGTTGGGAATAGCTCACATGTTGTTTAGAAAGTATTAAAAATACATCTATAAAGGAATTTCATTCAATGTTTTTAGAACATGAAAAGTTTGCAGACACCATGAAGCAGAATTGGCTTCAAATTCAATGGACTAGTAACACATTTTTTTTTAAATGAACTAATTAATTAAAAGGACAAGGAAAACATTGCAGAACTACCTTAGCAAATTAAAGCATAATTAGCAGACTTGAACATGTTAATATGAATGAAACATCAATTTTAGAGACAGCAGTTCTTATATAACATCTTTCCCACTGTCAGCTGAAGTATAGGTTCATCTACGCTGGCATGTATAATTATACGTCCACTGCTCCTCTACTTTGGAGTTATTAAATTATTAGGACTGTATTTTGAACAAATTGGAACCCTGATACAGTCTCTTAGACAAGCATTTCTAAGACACTTTTCCTTGCAATAGCAAAGTCATATTTTCTGTTCCAGTAATAGAATTCCACAGTGAGTAACATTGACCAAATATAAACTTTGATTGCAAAATCAGATTTATTCAAAACATTTTGACAGGATAATTTTGCACTGGTAGATTTTATGTTGGTCCCCTGATGTCTGTTCATGCCAAACTTCAACTGGACTTTTCACAAATATTTCTTTTGTGAACCTTTCTCTTCCTCTCTGAACTCTGCAGCCTCCCGCGCATAGGGCACCTGTGTTGTCTTTCATTCTGGACATCTGCTATACTTGGACTCTTGCTTCACGATGGTCAGTCCATCAAGACTCCCTTTAAGCTATAGATCAAGGTAGTATTACAGCAAGTCCCAGCTCATAAGACATCAGTCTTCTCCAATTGCTTTTCTTGTCCAATAATTTTACATTTCTTCAGTTAGCTTATGCAGGACCAGTGACATAACACAGCTGACTTCATTGGTGAGACATGCTTGCTAACCTAGAGCAACAGAGATGAAATAATGTAACATCTGTCTACATGGACTCAGATGTTTTCTGCACTGCACTGTTTTCAATTTGTACTTATTTTTCCATTCTCTTTGGCATGTTTCTTCTGGGAACTGTCCATGCTATGTCTCCCCTACTAGTGCATACAGAAAGCATACATATAGAACCTACCACTAGCAGCATCATACCCTGATGGGAAGATGGTAAAAAGAACCCTTAAATCCCATGGGCTGTTTATCTGTCTAGTTACAGAGAAAACTTTCATCAACTTGACTCTAAAGCTTAAGGACGCTTGACTCAGCTGTTCAAAGCCACACAACCGAAGACAAATCTACACTGCATAGGTGGAAGCTTGGGATAATGAAAAGAAAGACATGGTCATAAGACAAAATGTAGCAAGTGAGCACTACAGAGATGTCCTGCATGTGTAGTTGTTGGCTGCATTTGCTGAGCTGCAAAGCAAAACGATGCTGAGACAATAAGGACACCTTCCCAGACTGTGGTACCTTGTGCACCTCCCTCATTGTCCTCTTTCATACATTTGCATCCATAACACAGCCCCTTCATGAGGGAGCTTACAGTATGTACTGCAGGCCCTGCAAAATGGGAGGAGGTTTTTGTGTCAGTGAAAAACAGAACAGAGCTGCTGTTGTGCAATTTAGTCTTCATTTCTTTTGGTGTCTGTTTCCCTTTGTGTTTTAAAATAATGTGCAATACAAAAAAGACAAGTGTAGTCCTGATAAGGAAATGGTTGTCAAACAAATATCTGAGATTGGGCACTCTTCAGGTAGCTGAGTGCATATGACCACACATAATTAGGGAAAGAAATAAGCATTTGCAGCCTGCAAGACCATCCAGGGGTCACTGCAGTTAAATGGCCACTGAAATCTTCAATCTCCTGTAACAAATTAACTCTTTTCAGTAAAAAGCAAGGGTTGGTTACCTAAAGCACACAAGCATCTTATTGACAACATCAGCATAGCTAGAGAAGCCTATGCATGTAATAATCACTATAAACCATTTGTGTAATTAGAAATAATTTTCGGCAGAGAAATTACTCAAGTACTCCCTGGGTCATCCCAGCAATTAGAGTTTGACTGGTAACAGACTGACAAGAATCATTGTTCTCAGACTACAGTAGGAATGGTAACTGTCATCTCCATGCTCCGTGGTGTCATGTGTTGTTCATCTGCATGAAACCAGCAACAGAGTTTATCTTCACAGATGCCTCTTTCCCCAGCCTCAAGTTCTGCCCTCTCTGATAATCTTCTCATGTTTCATGTTTGCAACACAGTCCAGATGTTCTTGTCACAAACTCTGCAAGGAAATTTGCTTAGCTTTAGGAAGATACTTCTAGGTACCTAGTTTAGATCAAGGTACCTACACAACTGACCACCTGCAATATCAGTATGCACCAACTGGATGTGTACGTTCTATCCAGCTCTTTTCCACCTTCTTAATGTACTTGACAGATGAAATAAAACTGTTCTGAGCCACTTATACAAGTTGACATGGTTTAACCTGGCCAGCAGCTGAAACAACCACACAGCCATTTGCTCACTCCTCACCCCTCACCAGTGGGATAGGGGAGAACACTGAAAAAGTGGAACCCTCCCTCTCCCCCCGAGACTCATGGGTTGAGATCAGGACAGTTTAATAGGACAGAAAAGTAGGATAATAACAATAGTAATATTCATAAAGGGATATGTAAACTAAGCGATAAACAGCACAGTTTCTCACTGCTTAAAGCAGATGCTTAGCTACTTTCTGAGTCACCCCACCTCCCAACCAACACCCCAGTTATATATGGATCAAGACATCATATGGTATGGAATATCACTTTGGCCAGTTTGGGTCACCTGTCCTAGCTGTGACCTCTCCTAGCTTCCTGGTTGTCCCCAACCTTCTCAATGGAGGGTAGTGTGAGATGCTGGAAAGTCCTTGACTGCTTGTCAACAACTAAAGCCATTGATGTGTTATCAACATTGTTCTCATCCTAAATCCCAAACAGAGATAGGAAGAAAATTAAACCCATCCCTACCAAAACAAGGACATAAGTGCTTCTCAAACACTGATAACAGCAGTGGGAGAGTGCTCATGGTTTCTCAGCATAGAAGAGACAGTCTAGTAACTATAGCTATCAGTAGCACAGATTCTACAAGGTAGAATGTAATACTGACAACACTAGTATTTCTGAACACTTTTTACAAAAATTCACAGAGATTAGTGAGACCTCAATCATAGCACAGAAGTCTTTTCTTCCACACTTTTTCCTCCTTTTAATGACACCATTCCACAATCCATGTTTGCTCCTATACTGTTGTCACACATGGAGTTGTGTCCATGGCCATGGTCAAGGTAGAAACAGAAGCAGAGCTATGCCTTGACAGGTAAACAAGCCAGGAGCCAAGAGTGACCCCAGCACAAGCAGTGCCTTTACCAAGAAGAAGTCATCCTTTTGTGGGTTCTCAGAATGGTGTGCCAAGTAGGTTCCTGCATCAGGTGCTGGTATCAACATCCATGGGCAGCCTTAAGAATGATAAGGAGATGAAACAGGTCTAAGGGCTTGGAGATAGAAGATAGGTCCAGAGACAAGATGCTTATGAAGTTGTCACTAAATGCTTTTGCCCAAGGCCTGCTTTGGAATGGAGGTCTGAGGTTTGTCCAGGGAGAGCGAGAAACAGTGTTGGAGATGGGAATTTGTTTGATAGAGCTCTGGCTGGAATCAGATTCCTGGACCTGATCTGAAATGTGGTGCTTGGGCAGGGGTGTGGATCCCTAGCCATGTGAGGCTAACCAAATCTATGAAGGCTCGCTGAGTTTCTCCAGGCCCTGACAGTTACACAGTAAGGAAGCACTCTAAACCACACTGTTACAAACACCACAGTTCATAGCCATATTCTTCAATTGCTCACATAAAAAAAAAAAAAAAAGAGGAAAACCTCCATATAAATAGGTGATTTGTGGATTTTTTTGCACCAACTAGAAAAAAATACAAGGTGGTGATAGGGTAGCAAAGTGAGTAAATCTAACACAATATATAAAACATGATCAGTTATACCAAATTTTATGTCAGCACAAGGCAACACTACATGAGACCCATTAAAAACTCTACATCATTACAGATGATCAACAGCAACTGTCAGAGCCATACTAGGAGAGGTACAGCATAGACTTGTCAACTTCTTAGGTGAAACTGTCAGGTTAGGCTATAAACCACCAAGCATATAGCAGCATGTATATGACTTTTAAAGTTGAAATAATTTATTCAAAATATTGATTTGTCTGGCAAGTCCATAGAGTAAATCTGTGTAATCTGTCACATAATACTTATGCAATTGACTTTGTACTAGCAGACAGCCAGAGTACACTACACAGTTGATCTCAATGCAGAATCAGACTTAGTCTTTCATGCCAAGTCTCAGTCACTTAATTATTAAGATCAAAGAGCTCTGATTATTTCCCTGTGTGCATTATAGTGGCCTAGTCTTCTGCCTAGAGTTTCTTGTGCTTTCTTGATGATATGCACCACTGAAATTACATCACAGAAGTGTGGGTGAGTTCTCAGACACATCAAACCTGGGAAGTTTCAAACGTAAGAATACAAGCAGGATCTGTTTTATGTCAGGGTAGCAGTAAATCCCAAATTTTTCAATTCAAACAAATTCCAAGTAACTCCCTTGCCATGAAAAACCATGCCTAAGAGTACCTAGCAGCCAAAATGTGAGGCAATCTATCCAATATGTGGGAAAGTGCAAAACCTCCCTCTGAGTTATACAGGAGATTAAACAAGAATGCTATTGACTCTATCTCTCAAGTACAGAATATTGCGTTATTTATATGAAGTGGAGTAGCTCCAAGAAGAGAAACTATAAGAAACTGACACCATCATCAGTGACTTGGGTATTTGCCTAGGGTCCAGGATCAGCTATCATGCAGAGCAGTCTGGACTTACCGATCTCATGTGACATTTAATGGCACCTTCCACAAACAGTAGTGGTGCTGAGTGTCTTATTGAATGATTAGTGGAAAAATTAGTTTTGCTGTTCTTCTAAACTATGTACTCAATAGGGATACTTAATGACACATTACAACCTCCCCCTCTCTTCCTTTCTCCCTATCTACTAACAACATCCAGCAAAGCAACAAATCATCTTTATGGCAGGAGATAAGGTGAACTTTATCACCTCTCCTTTACTGTCTTCTCATCTTTCCTAGAGAGGAACAAAATTTTCTTTCTGATGGTCTCACTGAGGTTTATCTATTTAAATTTAGAACAATAGTTCCTAACTGAAATTTAGTCTTGAATTTTGCTGCTTCTATTTCAGATCTTGTGCATTTTCCCCAGCTTATACTAGCTGATCTAAGAAAAGATATTACCTCTACATATGAACCTCATCCAAAATTCACACATTGATAGAGAGCTGGAATGCAACCTACTGTGTTACAGGTAAAACCATATTCTGCCACAGTTCAAATAAAGATACTGCTCTGACTTTACACCATTTAAGGCTTTCAGACGAACTTTGGAGGATTTAACAATTAAAGACCTCAAGGCAAATGAAATAAATATATAGTGGGTTTGCCAAAGGTCAGACAGTGGGTTTTTTTCGACCAAGGTAAATGTAGGCAGATATATGGACCAGGTGACATGTTTAACATAGTGGCACAGAAAAAATATTAGATAAACTG
>VXBZ01009606.1:0-11871 GCA_013399135.1 Heliornis fulica | reverse complement strand
AAAAAGAAACAAATCTCATACAATACTTTTAAGTGGAGGAGTGGCTAAAATCAGATAACATCTTTTAGCAAAAGCTCCCTACCTGCAAGAAGGTTAAAAAGCGAATTGCCCCAGATGGGTCTTAGAAGCAAGACTTACCACTCTTTTGAGCAGTGACACAAAATGAAACAGTGAGTTAAAGAAATTTTCCAGTGGACACAAAGGTTGTCTTCAGCACAGGGGACTGAATTTCAAAGACAAAAGAAACAAATGACCTGAAGGACTGAAATAGAGCAAGTGGCACAAAAGGCAGGTCATGAACTTGGGATCTTATTAAAATTTCAGCTATAAGCTGGAGCTTATCAGTTGGAAAAAATAAGTGGAGTACTAGGTAGGTGCATTAATCGATTAGAGAGTGTTTATGAGCATGGTACATCTCTGGAAAAGACAGATGTAATTCTAGATTTAGATAGTTATATCCAAATGAAATAAGTAAGCATATAAGATACTAGTACTCAGATAGAATATGACATACAGTTCTCATTGCTTGTCTTAATGACACTGCAGAGAATGGCCATGAGACCTAACGGGAGAATGAGTACAATGCGTCCAAAGTCCTCTACAGATTTATCTTCAAAACAAGGAGGGAGAGGTGATGTGACTTCTGCTGTACATGCCATGACACAAAGGGAAAGGTAACTTGTCTCTTGAATAAACACAGGTTGTAAATCAGAAAAAAACTCTGTGCTGAAATGATCTGGAGCAACCTTTCACTGCAAATACCTGGAGTAGAAACATAACTCAGTTCAGGATGGAACTTGCCAAATTATCAGAGGGGGCTATGCAGTCAGGTTGCCAACAACAGCTGAGAGCAGGAGGTCTATCTCAAGTCTTCTCTCCCTTTGTCAGAGAAAGCAGCACCTTACTTCCCTGTGTTTTTCTGTTCACCCACTGGTACCAGTAGAGGGAAGAAGGATCTGTCCAAGGAGTGGAAGTGCTGGATTCTGTAACAAATTATATACGCCATGATTCCAGCTCGCAGCTGACCGAGTTCAGATTCCTGAGCTATTTAGCATATTAACAGCTTAGCTGGAATCCTGTCATGTACCCTACCAGGTGCCAACACTTACAGACCAACACTTCAAAAGAGGTGAAAAAGAAATCTATTTATCTGTCAATCACTCAGTAGCAGATCCTGAGACAAAATATGTCTTCAACATGTTCTCTTCAAATCTAGCCATTTTCTTGGAGCAGAGGGTACTGAATCCTTGCAAGTCATATGGGAAGTTATGTACCAATGATCTGCACTTGTCAAACAATAACTGTTTCTCCAGAGCCAAGTTATGATATCAGCAGCACCTGCAAAAAATTAGAGCACAGATCAAATGTGGCATTCAGAGTTTGTGCCTGTAACCGCCTGATCATTCTGTATGGTGTGTTTCAGACTTCACACAATGGGACTGTGAGTTTGGGTTCTTTCCCCCCTGCCATTAAACTAATTCATAATAACAGATGTCATCACTCACAAATAAAAATGAGTGACAGATGAAAAGATTTCATCAGTTATTCCTGGCAGTTGGTGTCCCCTTGAAAAGGGGAACCCAGAGGTAAAACTGACACTATTCAGTAATCACTCAAGAAATCCATACTTTGACAGAAGAGGAAGCTACCACACAATCAAAGTAAGCATTTATATTCTTGTATTTTAGCCAAAATAAGAATTTCTACTCCCATCTTAATTATTAAATATGTTTATTACATGCATATAAATTTATTTTACTTTCCGTTAAATTGCATGAATTTGAATGCTGCTTTCCTCTTCTTCCCTCCATGACCTTGATTTCTGTATAGTATGGTATACATTATTGGAATATGATCTGGTCCTACCTGATTTATAAAATATCAGAAGTATGTTGCCTCTGTTTTGTTTTATTCTGATCTTAACTACAATAATTGACCTATTTATGTGATTCTATGTCTGGTTTTGGTATTACTAGAGCTTCTGTGTTATACACACTTCAGCTGTAATAAAAATGTAAGGTGATATTAACCCTAATGCATTCTATAATTTAAAACTTCTTAGAGCATAAAACTTTTTTTTCTTAAAAATAAATTAAAATAGCACCATAAACAGGCTTTGTACTCATATACTTTTATAATTCTATAATCCTGGAAAATGTTCTATGCTTAGGCAAACAAACCCCAATGAAGGGCAAAAGGAATAGGACACTAATTAGTGGCCTGAGAAAGATAAAATAGCTCATGGTCATGATACGACACAAGGGACTGAGTCCAGCTGAAGTCAAAGATAATCTTTCATTGTTTACAGTGGTCTTCAAAACCTCTGCAGTGACTGGAAATTCTTTCGGAATCATGTTTGTGTTCATCATTAAAATTGGCTGAATCTTCAAATTCATTGCAAATGTTAAAGTTAGCCCTACTTCCCCCTTTTAGGAAATAATTTTAAGATCTCAAAAATTAACCTTTCTCATTAAAGATTTTGTTCTTTCAGCAAACATTTTTGAAAGTAAATTTAGAAATTTTATCTTGCTGATTAAAATATTTTCCAATAAACCAAGCATAAGCTTGGTTTCTTTTAATTATACGAATTCATTTTAGAATTTATGCTAATTTCAATCAAAAATTAATTTGATTCTTTTCTCAAAATATATTTGGTTAACAGCTTTATTGAATGCATTTAAATACTTCTTACTAAAAAGTAGAAGATTTTCAGACAATGAAGTGTTATCTCTCTATAGAAAATGCTGTAATTTGAAATTTGCTGGCCCAAGATATGTCTTAAATAGAATTACTGGGGAAAAAAAAAAAAAACCCAAACAAAAAAACCTTCTGAAGTTTCAGATAAGATTTTCTTCTTTGGCTTGTTTATTTAAATAAAATTTATTAAAGCCAGGACTTTTGTTCAAAACATTTAGCAATTTCTGATTCCAATGCTTTCTCTGGCAAGAGTACAAAGTAGAAATACAAAGTGTGTAGGAGAGAAATTCCTTGCATTAAATATTTGTTCAGTCTCCTTTTTGTACCTCAGCAGAGGTTGTCTGAGATTACAACAATTCAAAATGTTCAGACCGGGAAAGGGCTAAGACCAGAGCATTTAGAAACATACTAATTTAACAACTTTTCAAAGCACATCCAACCCACAGACCGGATTAAAAGACAGAAGGTTGTACCACTAACTGCTTCTGCAACAATTTTGTGGCAGTGAATAAAAGTTGTGCATATAATAACTTCCAGCTAGAAGCAAAATTTATTCTCCCTTGCACAAGAGAGATCTGTTGAGGAAAAACTACTCATCATTCACACTTTGAACCTCCTTTAAACATACTCTGGGACAGCAGCTCAAAGGGTTTAAACCAACCTAGTGTGTGTAGATGAGTGTACCACTAGTGATTCACAGAATGTTAGGAGTTGGAAGGGACCTTGAAAGATCATCTAGTCCAACCTCCCTGCCCGAGCTCAATCACCCAGATTAAATCACACAGGAACATGTCCAGGTTGGTCTTGAATGTCTCCAGAGAAGGAGACTCCACAAACTCTTTGGGCAGCCTGTTTCAGTGCTCTGACACCCTCACCGTGAAAACATTTTGGCTGTCTACAGATTGCTGCGCCACCACATGATTTACGGTCTGATTATAAATGTACATGACTTTTCTTTTTACAGTGAGATTAATTTTATTTACTATTACTTCTTTTCATGGACCTTATCTATAAATTAATAACTCGTTAACCCATAACTTGAGTACAACAAATGATGAATGTTGTAAAAAAACACTTTTGTACATACATGCACATACTTCTGACAGTTGAGATTCAGAGCTATCAAATATATAAGCCATGTTAGTCAAGATCTAGTTTTACCTTTATTTAAATATTGTTTTATCAGCTTGGCTCCCAAGAAAAGCAGCCAACTATACTTCAAACGGACAGGTACATCTGCACAATCCATACAAAAATAGTCCCTCCTCAATCATCTTAGTTGAAGATTTAATAAGAGATTCTGCCTTGCACTAACATTATGTACATTTTTTAAGTAGTCCTTCATACGAAATCTATTGCAGAAAGTCATAGCACAAATTTTCAGTCCATAAATGATATTTACACAGATTCAATTCTTCTGAATGAATCATTTTGAACCTATTGAAACAATGTTGTTGCTTATTTTACTTTCATATCAGAGGAAAAACATGCTAAATCAACCTGTCCAGAAAGACACTTACTTGACTTTCCTTTAATTTCTCTAGAATGACACCTGGCTTTCTCAAATGAAAAGGAAGATGCTAAAGAACCTTTTTTCTTTGCTCACTTTCCAGCCAGACAAAAACTGGTGGAGTGACTCTAAGAAAGTGTGTTTCTTACTTACAGAGGAAATCTCCCTATCCTGCTAGTTTCTGAACCCTGAGGTATCTGATTTAAGGTATCAAGAACAAGTTTGGTGAAGAGAGCTCAAAAGCACTGAGCAACAACAGCAAAAATATTTTTTCTAGAACAATTTTTTTTTCATACAAAGAAAACAAACCTAGGGAATCACTTAGAAATCTAAACCAAGCTCCTAAGTAGAATCTTTCAATTAGAAAAAGGGACACATTACACAGTATTCATGAACTCTAATCTTTAAACATGGATGTTTTAATGCCACGCTCAAAGAATGCATTCAGACTTCATATGAATCATCTCATCCAGCATGAAAGATGCTGGCTAATAATGCCAGACAGCACCATCTTCAAAAGTCTTACATCAAGGGTCTGTCTTAGCAAGGACCACAGTGGTACTATGAGAAATACTCCCTGTCATCTGCATTCCAAGGGACTATTATCAAGTCAAATGTTCCTGACATGCAAAACATCCCACAGATATACCAGACTAACCTTTGCTGAAGTATCTCTGTCTTTGGGTACCTGTCTGACCACATTTTGTTCCCCTGAGCAGAATAGCCAAGATTTAATGAAGCAAAAACCCACATGCCTCCCCAAAATATCTAATAAATTTACACCTCATATAAAGAACAGATGCCCTCTTTGTACCACTTGAAATTTAGAGGTTTAATAATAACAAAAACTTAATCTGTAAAAAAAGGTTAATGTATTATGGCAGACTCTTACATACGGCAAAGTATAACAGGGTTTGGAGGACAAACCTGCTCAGGTTGTCAGCAGCTTGCACTTTGCTTCTGAAGCAACAGGATAATTATCTGAAGAGTGTCAAGTGGACAGCTGCCACTGATAGAAAAGCATTTAAATGGTGCAAAGACCCAGGTGACCTGCTGGCATAGGAATAATGAAATGATCCTATTCCATCACTGTAACAAGGTATTACCAGAGCATTTATTCTAACACTACTCAAAGCATATAGAATAAGTTACAGATAGGGTATGTTTCACTGCGTCTGTGACCTGCATACCTTTCTGCAAGCAGAAACCTTAAATATACTGTTATTTGAGTCCTTTTAGAGTAAGACAAAAGATCATTAGAAGACTGCCCATATTCCCATTTAGATCACACCATTGATACACAAAGCACATTTAGCAAAAGGTGACAGTAGAACTGCTGTGTCCACACTGGTGTAGCAATTCCTTCTTTATCCCGCAGTGCCAACTGTACAGCATCCCCAGCCCACAGCAAGGGAAACAGAGGGAAACTGCTGTTTGCCTCAGAGGAAAGCATGCTTGTTTTGGTGATATTGCAACTCTTGCTTACCTTGTTGTGAAGGGGACCTGTATCCTAAACACTCAAGTATGTCTGACATTCAGTCACATAGGAGATTATATTACATTGACTAATCAGTTCACACTTGCTGCGCCAGTCAGACTGTGCTGGTCTTTAAGCAACTAGACTTCTCTGTGGAAAAATGCTGCATCTGGAAGTGACAGGGATTATTCTTAAGGTTTCAAGTCCAGTCAGATTTAGCACCAGGATTGGCAAAATTCTTTCTTATTAATGATCTTTCTGAAAACAGTTTTGTGACAATGTTGTTTAAAATATTTAATTTAGAAAGATGCCAAGATCTTGTTTACATGCCCTTTTAAAACTTGAGGTGTTTAAAATATATTATTTAGTAGGAAGACCTTACACAAGTCTGACTTGCCTTTGCTTTTTTTCTGATCTTCCACTTACAGCATTGAACAAACCAAAGATTTCCTCTGACTGGCCTACATTAGCATAGTCTTCATAGTATTTATCAGGGAGAATTCATGAAGTATGACATTGTCTATGAAGCAGAATCATGAGTGTCTCCCAGGGTCTGTGAGGTATTAATTCACCAGCATCATAGAGTGGACAGTTGGTAAAAGTATTTAGTGGCAGCAGACCATAGAAGAACACAGGAAGCTAAAGGACTTCATATGAAACCTCAAATTTTGTGCTAAGCTAGTCATAAAAAATCCCAGGAGCATGGGTTTGTTGGGTTGGAGTTTCTCTCTGTTGTATTTCTTGCATCTTTCCACTTGCTATAGAGGTATTAGTGGAGGACACTGATTCAGGAAATTCTGCTTCACAGCCGGGGTAGAAGTGTAATGATACCTTATTTAACACCACAGCAAAGCCATAATTAGCCAGCAAGAAATATAGTATATGATGTAACTTTTCTGATTATTTCCTTTGGGGATAAACCACAGACATTAGCTTTCCGAAGTACCATTAAGACCTGAAAACCAATGCATATTTGGCAATATCAGCAAATGCCTCAGTCATGCTGAGAATTTTAAAACCCTCCATGGTTGAATACTATGTATTAGGAAGGAGGAAATCACCTCTTTTCTGTTCTTTTTATCATTTATCAGACTTATCTCTGTATTTTAATGAGATCTACTTTTAACAGTATTTAAGACTGAATTCTGATAAATTAAAGAACAAGGCCATAACAAGCTCCCCAAGGCTTTGCACTCTGTGTGCTTCAACTTTAGATTCATATTTCTCCAACATATTTTGAGCTTGATATTACTTGGAGCAGTAAAAGAAATAATTTAAGAGCAACATATTTCCCTTGGATAAGAACCACCCATGATTTCTTTTACAACTACAGGAGGTAGAAAAAGGGAAATCCCATCATAACATCTCATCTGAACTTGTCATGAGTGACAATGGCACTATATTTGAATATATTTTTCCCAAGTCCTTCCAAACCCACTTAAAATCTTGTATATATTGAGGCCTCCACAATATTTCGGTGAACTGTGCCATGCTTAGTCATTGCTCTGAAACAAAATCGTAGGTGAACCAATTAGCTACTACCAAAGGCCTGTTTGAATTCCTTATATTTTGCTGCAAGGCAGAGTAGGCATCAATTACCTAGTCTTCTCAAGTGACATGCTTTATTTAATTAGCACTTCATGAGAAAGAAATTGCAAGGGACTAAGTAGCATGGTATCCATCTCAGGTTAGGCTCCTGACTGCTCTGACCTCCACATCGCTTTTCAGAAAATGAGCAAGCATACCAGCTTTAGACACCACAAGATGGGTGGCCATGATGCAGAAGGGCTGAAGGACTTCTGGGAAAAAGTCATCCAAGAGCAAACCAAGCAACGAGAAGGTGAAGAGTCTAGGTTAAGCAAAAGTGCCCTGAACAAGTAAGTTATCCTTTTTCTTCTGCACAAAACATCAAGGCATGTCATCATATGTTTTAAAATAAGGTAACCTGTTATTGTACTGCTTTATTCATAGCACAGATTGTGTTCTGGATCTTTGGCACTTTTCCTCTCACAGCTGCTTGTCTCATATTTCCATGGCTCTTCTGCATGGAAACTCAGACAACCCTCACCCTTAAACCTCATGAGCATTCTTCAAAGGCCTTGGCACATAGCCACGTAAAAATAAAGCATCTTGGCACTATGGTTTATGACAGCCAGAAAATATCAATATTTTTACCTGGAACTGGTACAGCTACACAAATAAATAAAATAGCATTACATTAAAGGGACAGGTAAACCACCCATTTAATGTGTAGCATAAAAAAAATACATACTATCTTTATTATGTTTATTAGTCCTCTGAATCATATAAAGCCCAAAGGTAGAAATGGTACAGTAAGATTTCCCATAAAATACATTTCAGAATTATTCCCACTATACAAGAGATAAAAAAATAAGGCTATTCATTTATTTTTTTTCCAAAACAGTATAAAGCAACAGGCACCACCTAGAAAGAGCCATGACTGTGTTACAGATACTCTGCACAAGTGTGATAGACTGCTTCAAATACTTCCTCAACCTGTTGTACCTCAGGAGTTTGAACCAGGGTATCCCACATGCTAAGGAAGCCCCTTGAATCCCCTGACAAATAATTGGTGGGGAAGGAAAACAAAAAGTATCTGTGCTTGCGTTTCTGTGATGGGATTTTCACTTGAAGTTGACAAAAGTCTTCCAGCTTAATCTTTCCTTAAAACTGTGGGATTCACATAAATTCAGTTGACTTCAACAAATTGGTATGTACTGGTAAAAGATTGCTTCTGTCAAAAAAAAAAAATAAAAAATTAGGTACTCTTACCCTAGTGCCTAAAGAATTAGTTACTATTGTTGTTTTAAAGAGAAGAAAATCAGAATTTGGGCAGGTCTTGTGTCCTAACAATCTGATGTAAACAGTTCTGCTCCCATTACTGTACTCTGTCTAGTCTATAATACTCTCAAACCATGATCACCAAGTTGCCAGAGAGAAAACATGTAAAACTAAACCCAAGAAAATGTTCATCTGTTACTTCAGCTTCACAAAAACTGCCACAAGAAGACATTGCAAAGAAATTGTAATTAGGGAACTTTGTGAAATTTAAATTATTGAACACCTATGTAAGATGCTGTCTGAAAAACAAGCAGCAAAAGGACTTTGATTAGGTCTTAATTTACATATTTAATATGTCTTAACTGACTGCTCACACTTGGAAGTAAGCTCCACACCCGAGCAAGTTCCTTCAAGGTCACTTGACCAAAGCCCAAATTGTTAACAAAGCATTCTCTAATTTGGAAAAAAAAAAAAATAGTTTCAGCAAGTAATAGGCACTATCATTACAAAATCTACAGGTCCACTACCTCACTGAGTGGGACATGGGAGAACGAGATGGATCTAAGTATATGGAAGTGGTCCCCTGGTGACAGCTAGGACACTAGTTGACAAGGAACACTAGTGCTTTCAATGGCAAATTTTTACTAATTGCACCAGTTTTCTGGGCTTAATTATACCCACAGGAGAGCAGTGAAGACCAAATGAGAAAAGTTTAAAACACAATCTGAAATCAAACTAACACAAGCATCCATGTGAAACAGCTAGTGCCAAATTATTCTCAGATTAAATCATTGGCTGCTGTTATCTTTTAACACACCAAATGTAATATAAAAACACATATATTCCATCATGTGTTTGGCATTACCATATGATATCTAATCCTACAGCATTGCTGGGTCAGGTGTCTCATAACACCATTTCCTCTGGAAAATGATGCAGCCAATAATATCTTGCAGTGGTCCCTAGTGATTTTCTCTTCTGTTTGTACTATATTTGTGCTATGTGGCTCCTTTCACATGTGACATAAATTCCTTTCATTCATCATACAAGGCCTGCAGAGATTTTGGGTACAGAATGGTTACTTTTTCTTCCATTTTTTTTTATTTTCTTCAGAGTAAACACAAATGGACCTATTTAAAGTTCATCTTGCTCTTCTCCACAGCATTTTACAGTAAACTTGGGGGCATCAGGGTGTGTGTGTGTGTGTAATTGTATTCTTTAATTTACACATTACCTTACCAGATAGACAGTACTTATATGTGGCTATGAGAATACCCCAGAGGAAAAAACAGAGCTCTTTATACTGACAGTATTTGAGCAGTTGTTTGACTCATTAGGAATCCAGCAATGTCACCCACTGATAGCATCAGCACTATCCCTTTCTCCCCTGCATTCCCAATCTAGCAAGCTAGAGGGATGTGGAGATGGTAAATAAATACAGGACAAGTGCTATGGTGATGAAAGAGAGGAAAGCTTCAACCCTGCCAAAAAGCCCTGGACACATTTGAAGGGTTTGGCTTAGTACTTGCTAAGCATTTGTCCTCTCTTTTCAGACTCCGCCACGAATGGACTCTTAGGCTGGAAGGCTAAGCAAGGCAGGACCAGGCACACAAGAAAGCGCAGAAAGAACAGATGACGCTGCTGTCCATTGAGACTCTTCCCTCACCAGATAAAACTGTTGCTTAGAGTTACTGTGAAAACACAGAAACCACTGGGCCTGACTCTGACCTTCTGCATGCACCTACTAACCTGAATTTACACTACTGAACCAGCAAAAGGTCAGATTCTGGCCCCTTTCCAGACTACTCACTACAACTAATAAATTTCTACTGAAATTCAGTGCAAGAATAAGGACACAGTACATAATCTCACACCCCCCACCCCTCCAAAAAAAAACCAAACCACAAAACAAACAAACAAAAAAACCAAACACAAAGGGATAGATGAGAAGCAGACACATTTAAGCCTTCACGATTCACTATTACTGCAGTGCAGCAGGACTTTCTTTTGTAATTCTGCATTTCCAAGTGACAACAATGTATTTCTAGGAAAGAGGATTGCTTGTTTAATAGGAATAATACATTCAGATGGCTGCATGCAAAATTGCACATTTCCATTTACAGAGCTCCAAATTAATGTAGATATAAGCTGTTCTGCCTGTCCTGATGAGCCACAGTGAAGGGAGTTAAGGATTAGTCTGATCAGCTGGACAGAAGAAGAAACACATTCTTTAATGAAATCAGGATGGGAAAAAAAAAGCACTTTTCTGATCTACATATAAGAAAATTTACAGATTTTAATCATTAAATGAACAGAGGAAAGGATTTTTTACTTTCATGGAGTAGGTAAGAAAAATACTTCTGAGGTTGTTATGATCCAGTCTGAGAAATGTCAGAGCAAGTGAGTATGAAAGAGGGTTTGAAATAGAAGGCAGCAAATCAGTTCATCACAACAGCACAGGAATGTTATGCAAGGTATCACTTGCCATACCTGGTGTGCTCTAATCCAAACATTTGCTGCATTTCATATTCTTCTAGGTCAGGTGAAATACAAGGAGGAATAACTAAACACAGGATAATAATTGTGTGTGTTCTGTTTATCCTATATGTCTGTGTATCTAAATACCACATCTTTTGGATGGAAACATTTGCTTGTTATCTCTTCAATTAATTTCTTTGATATCCAAGAGAAGAGTTGTAAGTCTAAACAACTACTTTTCTCTAACAGTATTCAGCCTGAGGAATTTTACTTTACATCTTTGTTTATGCTGAAGAAGCAAATAGGAATACATTTGATAGATTTCAAAATAAAACAAATTTTAATCAATGTTGACCTCACAGAAATGCTTTCTTTATCCCTTTTCAAACATTTCATTAAAACACACTAATTTTCAGAATGTTTCCACTTTCATATAATGACATTCTCCCATAGAAAAAATTGCCACAAAAATGTTCTTATTCCATGAAGAATTAAAACAAATAAAAGATTACAACATGTTATTTCCTTATTGTAAATTGACAGGAATGTACAATCAGTCTTTCTTCATATAATCCAACCCAAAAATAAATTGTTTCTTCCAGTGTTGTTTTGTTTGGGTTTTTTTCTATTAGAAAAGCAGTGCTGAAAAATAATAAAGATGTAACTGCATTTGCCTTTGCAGACTCATCTCTTTCTTCTATGTTCATTTCCCACTATTCTCTAGAAAAGTCTTTTGCTGCCACTCAAGTTAAACATTACATCTGGTGAACAAAATGAAATAGGATCTGATCCTGCTGCCACTTGGATAATCCTAGAATCTCAGAATTAGAGACTGGTTTGGGTTGGAAGGGTTCTCAAAACTCACCTGGTTCCAACTCCCATGTCATGGACAAGGACATCCTCCACT
>VXBZ01009605.1:147106-196236 GCA_013399135.1 Heliornis fulica | reverse complement strand
CCTCTCCTAGCCGGCACCGCGTCCCGAGCCGGTAGCTGCGCGGAGCGGCCCGAGGGTGTCGCGGTGCCGGCGGCCGAGCCTCAGGGCCGCCATCTCCTCGCTGGTACGTGCCGGAGTCCCCGGAGGTTCCCCAGGGGGTTCCGACTGCTGGTGAGTTTATGGAGCTCTAAGGAAACGCAGCACGGCAGCAGGAGACAGAGAGGAAAGGGCCGTGGATCACGGGCCATAATTAGCTGGGCATAGCGCTTCAGTTAACCCCCTGCTGCCGTTCGGCTTGTCAGCCTCTTCTGCTCTTGGCACTGGACACGCCACTGTGCAAGAGGCTGGCATGAGACACTTGAGCCTCATCAGGATGTTTAGGTAAAAGTCAGCTTGGGGCTCTAAAGAGATCATAACCTAATGTGATCAAGAGATTAAATCTTATTATTGGTCTTAAATGCCGTGATAGCTGCTAGATTTTCATCTAAAAAGGCATCAGTTTTTCAAAGCAAACCTTATAAAGCTCCTTATCTGTGTCTAGGGACCACAAGGTCTCCAGAGGTGCTGGACAACTGCAATGAGTGCAGGTCACACTTGAAGCTTGGGCTGCAGGCAAAGTTAGTGATCAGATCCCACAGATCCGAGTTAACATGAGGACCCTGTCCTATCCTGGGATGCCTGTCTGCCCTTACCTGTGCAAATCTCAACTTCCAGCTGGGTTGGGTAGTGCTGCATGCCTGGCTCTTTGTTGTGGTTCACCCCAGCTGGAAGCTGGGCCCCCAGCACCACCAGATCCCCCTTCCATCCTCCAGTGGGACTGGGAGAAGGCCACTTTGCTGGGATGGCATGGGGAGAGAGAGGAGCAACAGGATTTGGACAGACCATACACAGGGTGATAACATGAAGCACTTACTGACCCAACACTGACCAGATGGCCTGCCTGTACTCAAGCCATCCTGGAGCCATAGGGAGCTGCTTCTTTCCATCCAGCCCCCTTTTATGTGGGCATGATGCCATATGGTGAGGAAGCAGCCTTGGCCAACTTAGCTCACCTGTGCTGGCTCCTCCTAGCCCAAAGCGGGACACTTTTATAAGTCTGGACTTGGGTGGGTGGTGGTTTGTTAACTTTTCTTAGGGAAAATAGAAATGCAGAGGAGTTTTTGAAAGAGGGGAGTGTCTCTCTTTTAAACTGTTGTGTTTGGAGTGGCCTATAATTTGGGTTTTGAGCTCTGCATGTCATGCTGGAAATCTGGTGCTGATGTTCTCAACCACAAAAGTTGAAATGTTCTTCTTTAGAGCAGGAATATTTCATCTTTATAGACCAACTGCTGAGGAAAGAATTGATTAATGCAGAAGAAGGTAAATATTGCATAAGAGGCTTTGTAGTGCTGTCATGGTTGCTGTTCCATGGGATGTAAATCAGGAACACCCAAACTGTCACTGTAACAGGATATTTTCTGGATCCAAAAGAATGCTCAGGTGTTCCACACTGTATCTAAGCTGGCTTGAAAATACTGAAAATTGTGTTCCTAGGTGTAGCAAATATCAGGTGCACAAATGGCTAAAACGTTCTCATTGACTCTTGTGTGAGAATTCAGAAAGTCTCAGCTGAAGGACTTTTTCAATACTATTTTTAATATGATATTATAATCACCGCAGACATTTAAAAGCCAGCACCTGCTATTCAAATAGCACTTCCGCAGCACACTTAAAGTAGAAAATGAGGTACTGGTGATTAAAAAGCATGTCCTCAGAGGTTATCCTTTGAAAGTTACAGTTCTAACATAATGCACAGTGGTTGGTAAATGTGGGTGGATGAGAAACTGGTAGAACTGCCAGCATTGTCACAAGGCAGTTTTATGTGCTGTTGGGTTTCCATTCAGTTTTTAAAGCACGTGGATTCTTCAGGAAGCCAGGGCAAGAAGTGCTGCCAAGAATCTTTCCTGCAATGATTTTGCTTCATTTGAAAGAAAGATCTAGTTGTTTAAAAGTCAAAGTTGAGCAAAACCGTTTAGATCTGCTAACATCCTGGGAATGAGCAACACAGCCCTGCGTGGGCACAATCTCTACTTGACTCCTGAGTGTCAGGAGGCGTATGAGAGCATTTTTTGGACTGGGAAGTTCCCTCCCAAATACTTCTCCATACCATAATAGAATTATTAATGATTACACCCATAACAAAGACAAGAGCATGGCAGAGGGAGGAACAATCCCTCCCAACCATTCAGCCCCTGTTTCAGACCTTCCTCAAGGAATTAATTTAGGGCTTCAGAGGTCAGGCTTCAGAGATGGGCAAGGGTCTTCCAGAAGCTAAATCAAAATCACAGCACTGTGTTTCATCTAAAGCTAATGATAGATCGATAAAACCAAAGGGGAGATGAAATACACCTCTGCTGAGATACTGACCTCTCTCAGCATGATCTTGTCCAGGTCTCACCAGAACATTGTATTGGGTGACAGGGTAAGTAAAGAACAGACAACATGAATTAGGAAACATCAAAGGCAGAGGAACTCTTGCACCACCTGCACTTCCCTGTTTCCTTCCCAAACAGTGGATATGGGAATCTCTTGTAACAAGCAGGAAGCTGTATCCACTTCCAATGGACATAGCCCTAATCGTTTTCCAGTAAAAAAATTAAAATTAAAAAAATAAAGCATACATGGACTTTTTTTTTAGCAGGCTTAGGCAGTGAACCTTGAGGGACCAAGTCCCTGAGCATTAACTGCCTGTTCTCCTTTAGTAACCCTGTTTGACAGCAGGTATATTCTCCTCCTAAAGAAGTGATTCTTCCACCAGTGACAGCCACAAATGTCAGTGATGACTCATTTCTGTGGCCAAAAGGTTCTTCTCTAGGCAAGCTTACTATTTAGGAAACAAAGCTTAGGCTTGTTATTTTCAGTGCTATTCTAAAATCCCATTCCTATGCTGTCAAATATTACACTGGCCAAACCGAAACCCCCTTTCTTATGCTGCTCTCCACACATTTTCCTTCCCTGCGGGCTACTAGAAGGAAGGACTCATGGAGCTTGCCTCCCCTCCATGGCTTTCCACTGTTTCATAGCAGCTTCTCTTAGATGTTTCCATGCTCTTTTGTGAATACATTTGGAAGTAAGAAGTGCTGGACTCTGAAAAAAAAAAAAACCAGAATGAACTGAATGGGATTTCATTCAGTTCAGTTATTTTCCTGAGGCGTTTGCTCTTTTAGGGATTTGTGTGTGTGTAATTTTGATGGCTTCTACTTCACACAATGATGTGCTTGGGAAGAAATCATAGTCAAGTAGAAGACTCATAGGCTGGCCATTAGTTGCAGATTTTCAGCTACCCAGAATTGTTTAAAACTGCAAAGTACACACCAGTTGGTGATTTTTAGGTTTTTTTTCCTTATTGAAATGCACACTAGCCTTAACATGCTCTCAGAATCACAGGAGCTGTTTCGTGCTTGTATTCCTTGGCTTGCTCACAAAATACTTGAGTTAGGAGTTGCCAGGGAATCTCCTACATGCGTGATGATGGACTCCATTACTTCTGCAGCGCTAGACAGTCTTTGCCTGCCATTTAAGAGCTCTGCATGGCATCTTCTTGGTGAGCTCTGAGATCTGGCTCCAGGCACACTAGTGAAATTCTCTGTCATAGGACTTCTACCTTTTGCACTATTATTGGAAACTTCCATCAAGCAGCTAATTTGTCTTGTGCCTGGTGATTGCATCTGAGGAGTGTGATGACACTGTCACAAAGTATTTTATGTTATTTTTTGTGAGAGAAATGTATCTCATCAGTGAGGAACCTTGACACCCCACTTAAGCCTCTCAGGGCTTAAGCCTCTCACCCACAGGGGTGAAAGCCTCTCCCACTTGGAGAGGCTTTCACCCCTGTGGTATGGGTACTGGTGTACCTGGACCAGTGCCACCATCCTTCGTGTCAATAAGAAAAAGCAGTTCAGGGGGATACTGCCATAGTTCATAAACCACTGCAGAACTAAGCTTTGCTTTCATCACATGAGTGGGAAAGACAGTGTGCAAGTGCCATTTTTGTGCCTCCTATTTGAATTTAGCTTGGGGCTACGAGCTGTTAATGGGTTCTGTGTCTCAAAGTGATTTTCTACTTTGCATGTCCTAATTACTGCCCCTCCCTCTGAGTGGTAGCTCCCTTGTCTCCCCAGACACATTACAATTTTGTTTTCATTTTCAGTCACTTTTCATCTGTTTGTGATGTTGTTGTTCCATATTCCAAAAACACTGTTTGTGCTGATCTATCATTCTGGACACTGCTGACATTCTGTTCTTGCAGCCATCCTTCTGATGCTCCAAAACCCTACTATTTTAGCTCCTTTTGCCTTTGCTGACAAGCTTCTCAGACTCTGGCTCTTATAAATGTTTGCTACTGAGGGCTGCTTCTTCCCCTTTGTCCTTTCTTATAAAGTAGAGATTACTGTCTTATTTCTCAACCCTCTACTGTAATATCTGTGGTCAAAGCAGTAATTCTAATACCAGTTGTATAAAATACTGACACAAAGCAAATATTTGTTACATCAGAGTGTTTGCTTTGGTCCCTCTTGTTTATGATATAATCAGTTTAGAGCTTGAGACTCTCTGATAATGAAGCTTTGGAAAATTTCCATTGTAAGAGGAGATCGTTGTGTACTCGTGAGTTGCACAGCCCAAACTACATCCAGGCACAAGGTAAAAAAAGTAGAAGGGAAAATAAATTGTTACGTATGCACCCATTATTTCCTTTAAAGTAAGCGTGCACAATGACAACCTCTTCCTGTCTCAAAGCACAGGTCCAAACGTGGGATGTGACAGTAGCCTCAGTTCTCCCCTGTCTCAGAAGTGGCTGGAGATTGTGATGCCCTGAAGTCTGTTAGTAGTGGCCATTCCTCTTGGTGCAATTCCTCCAAACGCTTGCCTTACATAGAGTAGGACTACACAATACATCCATGTAGCTGCCTCCCTGTATACTAGTTGCCCGTAGGAGCTTACTCTCCCAGTCCTGCCCATGGCTGCCCAGTCAGTGTCCTCAGAGAGAAACCTGCCCTTTAGCTCCTCCTGAGTGTACATCTCAGCAGTTTGCATGGGACCCAGGTGTCACTCTGCTCCGGGCTCCCAGCTGCTCTTGTAGCAGCAGTGGTGTGAGAGGGTGCCAGGTCCATCAGAGCAGGAGATATCTCTGGAAGGGCTCCAGAAGTAGGCAGTCTGGGTGCTCACTACTGGGTCTCAGAAAGCTTCCAGAAATTCAGAGCACTCCCAAGCACAACATCTCTGAGCATCTCTGGTGCACGCTGTTCTGTCATGGTAGGATACACAGGCTATGCTGCCGTGAACTTTGTGTTGAGGATAGGTAGCAACTAAATAAGAAGTAGGTAACCTCTGTTTACTTGCACTTGCCCTCAATAACATCAGCAATTCCTGCTACAAATAACGTATGATTGTTCATCTGAGCACTGCCATCCAAGATGTCACTTTTATTTAGTAAGATGTGGACAGCCTTCCTTTTTTTCTGGAAGGGATTAGTGGGGATGTAGGGAATCAATAAAGGAAAATATTTGGGGGGAAAAAAAAAACCAAAAAACCAACAGCAAAACAGACCATGAAGCAGGGCTGGACAATTAACATCCCACAGCCTCTAGTAATATTGATTGTTGCTTTGCCCTTGAATCCCACACTGCTTATACAGAAGTATTAACCCTTTGGTAAAATACAGAAAGAGGAAATGAGTGGCACAGGTAACGTTTTTGTCTTAGTCCATAAAAAGAGACAAACAAAAACATTAGAAGAAAGCCTGGATTAGAGATACTCACGATGTCTAGATTAATAATATTCTGGATCAGTTGTCTCCCAGACTGATACCTGTCACCTCTATTGCACAGTCCATTTCACTTGCACTCAAGAAATAATGAAGAATGATAACAAATTATTCTGCATAACTCAGCCAGCCTGTAGAGGAGGGACATCATGCGTTTTGCCAATTTTACTTGGCAATTAGTGGTGAGTGATGGCACTCCAGTGCTTGGGTCTGGGGAATACACCCCGAAATGACGGAAAGCTGAACACAAAGCAATCACCTAGCAATTTGGGAGCCAATCGTCCCACTTCACCTCATGTTCCCTCATCCCTGCACCTCAAAGCATTCTGAAGAAGACTGCCTTAAAACCATCTTGGAGGTGTAGCTAAAACCTCTCTGCTCTTCTTGGTTGTCATAGAAAAAAAGATATACTAAACTTCCAAGTCCTTATTCACCTTCTTTGGGAAAGCAGGAGTGATACTGGGCTGTTCAGCATGGAAAGAGTCTGTGGTCTCTCTACCAAAGGAGACGTCAAGAGCACAGAATTGTTAAAAGCGTTAAGTAATTGATGCCATCTCAGCGCATGTTCTTTCAAGCTAAAAGATATTCTGATGGAGGAAGCATAAACAATCAAGAGGGAGAGTGGTGAAAGCTATCTGCTATGGTTTGGAGAGAGAACAAAATGAGAAGCAAGAGTAGAACAAGCTCTACTTTTCACTTGCCTTTTTGGAAGATCTTTACAAGGTTGCTGAACACACTTTTCAAACCTTAAGGATATTCTAAGTTGCCACTCAAAATTTCGTAAATGAAGAACATGGAAGATGCATTGAAGCCAGGAGATCAGCAAAATGTAGAGCAGCAAAAAAGCTAGTTCATCAGTTTTATACACATGTCACAGGATGGAATTCAGTAGAAGAAATACAAATGCTACATACTTGTCTGGAGTAGTCAGTTGTGCAGATACATGACTGGAAAACACAAATTGGGCAATAAGGACCAAGGGGATCTGGAGCACAGTCTGAACATGTGTCAGAAACGTCCTGTGGTAAAAAAAGCTACACCACAGTGAGATGTTTAAAGGAGAGTGTCGTTCATATGAGGCATGAAATACCTGTACTGTGCATGATTCTGTGGGTAAGGCCCCTGTTAAGAGGGTGAGACGCCTGAATAGATTGGATGAATTTGGCAGAAATAGAGAAAAGCAGCTGGAATGATTAGAGGCCTAAAAGGCATGCCCTTTCTCTAATAACCTACAGGGAAAGCCTAAGGGAAACAGAAATATTTAGTTTCTAAAATGCAGATGTGTTGATAAAGATGAGGGAAATAATGTGTTCTTGATCTCTTGTGGTGACCACAGGGAATGATGATCTTACACTGAAGCAACTGAGATTTTGATTAAACATGATGAAAAATATTTCAATGCATATTTTGCATCATGAGGCTTTAGAATCCACATCTTCAGAGGGTTTTTAGAAAGAAAAAGGCATATATTTGTTGTTTATTTCTTTCTTTGCAGTGAGAGTTTACCTAGCCCAAAGGCAAGGACATGAACCAGGAGTCTCTCAGACTACACCTATCCCTGTAAGCTCTCCAGGGCCAGAGGAAGGCTCAACCCAACTACTCACCAATCTGCCAGTGGTGTCCCCACTGGAGCTCAGTCCTGCTCTGGTGTTCTGGGTATGTGTGGCAAGGTCTCATGCTGAAGAAGTTCATGGAGGGCTGTATCCCATGATAGGGAGCCAACACTGGAGCAGGGGAAGAGTGTGAAGAGTCCTCCCTGTGAGGAAGAATTAGTGGCAGAGATAATGTGATATGAACTGACCGCAAGCCCCATTCCCCATCCCCATGTGCTTCTTGGGGAGGGGAGAAAGAAAAATCATGAATAAAGTTGAGCCTGGAAAGAAGAAAGGGGTGGAGAGAGGTGTTTTAAGATTTAGGTTTATTTATCAATATCCTACTGTTCTGATTGGGTAATAAATTAGATTAATTTTATTTCTTGTTGAGTATTTTGCTCATGATGGTAATTGCTGAATCATCTCTCCCTGTTCTCATCTCAACCCACAAGCCTTCAATCATATTTTTTCTCCCCTGTCCAGCTGAGGAGGGGAGTGACAGAGTGACTTTGGTGGGCACCTGGACTTCAGCCACTGTCAACCCACCATAAATGGTCACTGTCCCAGGGATCTGATCTCCAGAGACTGTCCCAAACAGCCACTATGGGCAAGGCAGGGGGACATTCAAGGGGAAAAGTATTCAAGTGCACCACGGTATTTGACCTTATGGCAAAATAAGAGGTCACAGCCCTGATTTTTGTGAAGGTATAGTCTAAAAGTGCCCTCCAGTCATAATTTCTGTGGGTATTTCTGTACCAAGCTATTTTTAACAAGGAGAATCCAAAAGCCCTCTCTAAATACATGCAATTCAAATGAATAAGCTTTTATGTGTACAACAACCATCCAGCTCTGGGGCATTCATGCAATTTTGCTGCGCTTAGCAGCTCTGTTATGAATATGAAAAGAAATATTCCATGTTTAACCATGAGTTGTTCATAAATACAAAATAGTTATACTAATTCACTGCAATGTTACCAGGATGCAAATCCCATTATCCTAATGAGACAAATCTGTAATGAGAGACATTCCCTGTCCCAAACTTTGCACAGTATGGTTTGGGACAACAAAGCAGAGGTTACAAACACAGAGACATCTTCTTATATAAATGGCTTTTTTGTAAGTTTGCAAATGAGATTGTCTGTAGTCATTTTCAATATGAGGCACAATTTAGCATTTCCTCCTCCACTTAGGCTAAAGTAATTTTCCAGAACATTTGGCTCAGTAAGGTTTATACAATACTATGACTGCTCAAAAAATTTAATTTTCTTGTACAAATATACATATTAGTTAATCTGTTAAATGCCTGTCTAGATTTAACAAGCTTCAAGTATTGGACAGTACCGAGATGATCTAGGAGGTTTTACCTACAGGTATGTTCCTGTATTTCACTTTCTGATTACAATGGGAGGAGAGCGAAACACTGTCAGGTTCAATAAACACAAGGTACTCTTTTTAACCATAGTCAGCTTCAAAGCTCTTCTGTCACTCAGGCCTTGCATGCTCTGGGCACCATTGAGAGTTTGGGTATCGGGGTTTTCATAAAACTGTTTCCTAAAGTGAAATTCTGAGGCGTATCCCATATATTTCTTGCAGTAATGAAAATACTATCTACATCAGGGTTATTTTCTTTTCCTTTCAAACCACCATAAGAAAAACACCACAGGCATCAGCTAGTTAGTAACCTCTTAGTGCACTGACCTGTTTGATATTCACAGAAGGGTTAGTCAATATGTTAGCCTTAGATAGGGAACCATTAGTAATTTATGCATGAATTTTATTACATAGCTCAATCTCCATCTTCCCCGCAGACAGCAAATGCCTCTCTGTCACACACGGCTACATAAAGAGATGAGTTACGAACAAATAAAGTTATTCGTTCTATTTATATTTTGGTCCTATACAATGTGAAAGGCATGTTACTGAGGTATGTTTGGAATATTTTGCAATTAAAAAGCGATGGTATGTTACTAGTTTTAAAAACGGTATCCCAGCTAATGTTGAATTAATCATTAATCACTGAGGGTATTTCTGTTTCCTATTCCTAAGCCCCTCTGTATTGATTCTCAAAAACTTGCTAGATTGACCTCAAAAAGAACACTTGGAATTTGAAAAAAAAAATCAAATGCAGTTTTATGCTAGCTTCTGTGGGTTAGTACATTAGTAATTCATCTTTGAAGAATATAATGACAATATTCTTCAGACAATAAAGTGTCCCTGGTATGTCGTAAATGGGAAAAGATTGCAATCTGCCATGGATCATCCTGAGAATGAGAGAAGGAGCTTAATGAATCAAAGAAAAAACAGGCAGAAATTGAATTTGATAAGGTACGCCTTCTAAATTATGTGTTTTCTGATGATGAGGCTGGATCTAAAGCAGCTGCTCAGGAAAAGGTAAAGTCACCGAAAAATCTACAGAGGCAGAGCATATGAAAAAGATTGAATCAGTGTTTGGTGCTATGTGGAATGGTCCTTCAGCCCAGGCATGCTGCTGTTGAATTCTCTATCTATGCTTTTTTTAAATTATATATATATAAGTACACTTCACACTCGTATATTTTCCAGCAACGGTGTATTTATAATTGTCTAAATTATTCCTGGAATAGTACATAGTACAGCTCTGTAGCACTGGGAATTGAGGCAATTATAGGGAGAGTTAATAAATCCACCGTTCCCAAGTGTGGGGTTAGGTAGCTGCATGTTCCACATTGTGCAACAGGCACCTCAGAAGAGGAGTCCAAACCTGCTTTTGCAGAAGATGCCCGAACTGCATCTGCAGCAGTGAGCAGAATTGCTTTGGCTGATCCTGAACAACAGCTAGAAGCAGGGCAGCAATAGCAGCATCATTGCAGGACTTCATTTTTTAGTATCACAGAACATATTTTTTAGATTTTATTAGAATCACAGAACATTATGAGTTGGAAGGGACATTGGAAGATGATCTAGTACAACCCCCCCTGCCTGAGCAGAATCACCTAGATTAAATCACAAAGGAATGTGTCCAGATTGGCCTTGAATGTCTCCAAAGAAGGAGACTCCACAACCTCTCTGGGCAGCCTGTTCCAGCGATCTGTCACCCTCACAGTGAAAAAGTTTCTCCTTATATTCAGATGGAACTTCCTATATTCCAGCTTGGACCCATTGCCCCTTGTCCTATCACTGGCCAACACTGAGAAGAGCCTGGATCCATCCTCCTGACACTCACCCTTTACATATTTATAAACATTATTGAGGTCAGCCCTCAGTCTCCTCCAAGCTGAAGAGACCCAGCTCCCTCAGCCTTTCCTCATAAGGAAGATGTTCCACTCCATCATCTTGGTGGCTCTGTGCTGGACTCTTTCAAGGAGTTCTAGGTCCTCTGGAACTGAGAGGCCCAGAACTGGACACAATATTCCAGATGCAGTCTCACCAGGGCAGAGTAGAGGGGTAGGAGGACCTCTCTTGACCTACTAGCCACCCCCCTTCTAATTCACCCTGGGAAGCTATTGGCGTTCTTGGCCATGTGGCCACATTTCTTGCTCATGAACATCTTCCTGTCCACCAGGACAGCACTGACCTACACTGCTCTCTAACAGGCAAGTCCCCAACCTATACTGGTACCTGGGGTTGTTCCTCCCCAGAAGAGACCTTTAAGATCACTGAGTCCAATCACAGCCTAACCCTGAGTAGTCCACCTCTAGATCATATCATTATCAGATCATAAACAGCCTTCCTATAGGTGTTTAAGTGAATAGAAGTATTGTGCTCTTTCACAGCTAGAGCCAGAAAGTCCTGCCATGTTTCAGTTCTCCTCCTCCTCAGGGCTTTGGGTCACGGGATTTGGCCACAGGGTTTTGGCCTATGGCCTGCTGGTGAAAACAAAAAAGGCACTTCCGTGAAAAGTCACATACCTGACTTCACCTCTACTCTGAAGTACCTGCCAGCACGAGCACGTCACTGCATCATTCAAAAGAAGGCAGCACAATGTTCCTCTGAGTTACATTTTTAGGAACCTCTAAGAAAAATAAAAAAGATAAAAAGAAAATGTAGATGTTCCTTATTGGCTGAAAGGAGGTGGAGAAATTAATTCAGAATTTACCCTGGATTGATATTACTCTGTATTGCTCCATGCCTGGAGGAATATATTAGACTTCACAATATAAATATTAAAAGAGGCATTATATTAATAGCAGTAGCTATTTTGCCACTAAGTAATTTGGCAATACCCAGCTGTTTGTTTACTAACACTTTTACCTGGCTGGTCTCCATCTTTCCGATATTGGCTATGGGACTTGTGAATCCTCTAGTTCATAGGTTAACATGACATGAAATTTCTTTTCATGTCAAAATATTTACAAAATATTGTTTAGAATCAATAGAAAGTTTTAGATAAGCCCCTCTCAGCACAGCCAGGTTATATTATATTATATTATATTATATTATATTATATTATATTAGTATATTAGTATATTAGTATATTAGTATATTAGTATATTAGTATATTTTATTACTATATTATTGTTACTATATTATCAGTAACATCAACTGAAGTGTTTTCTCCTTTGGCGTTCCCATTAGCCACAACAGATTTTGTCATGCTGCCTGTGCATTCCCCGACTGCCATTTTAACACCGACTCATGACTGAGAAGAGATTAAGACTTTGACTTGAGGTTATAATCCTCTGCCTGCAACGGGAATGTCTGCTGCCTACAGAGCAAAGCCGCATACTGCTATCTTACAACCGCCAGCCCGTGGCTAAGGAGGCAGGATGGCCCCGTCTGGTGTAATTCAGCTTGTCCTGATTTGATAGGTGGGGGAAAAATACACACGGATCTAATTGAAGCATGGGAATTATTTTATTGGATTGCTAAGGCTCTTGGAAAATCTACGGTAACATTTATTAAATGAGTGTTTGGTCACATGCATAACCTGGCTTGTGCAGGGTAACAGTTGGAAATTATCCTGTGAAGTGGCTGGAGCTTTTCTTGGTTGATAAATAGGAAGTGGTTTTCATGTTCTTTCCAAACCGCCTTTGTGATTCACAACTATTTTCACTCTCTTTCTGAAGACTTATTTTATGGTACAGGTGCTAATAATGGCACCTGTTCTGCGGAGCATTGCTGATGCTTTAGTATGTATTTCAGTATATTGCGTACATTGAAAAAACTTAAATAAAATGTAGTGATACAGTTATGCAAAACACACTACTCTTGCATGCTCCTATGTCCTTAGTTTCCTACCATCTGCTTTGCACATGATACTCATGCTTGTGGAGAGGCTTCCAGGATTTTGGCATTTCTATTGCAGCTGCCACACTCCTTCCCTGTTACAGTGCTATGCTTTAATTTGAAAAACAACATGCACAGGTTACACACAAGCTGACGGAGCTGAAACTGTGTAATTGAAGAATAATGATTTTGGTAGGAAACAGCTTAAAAAGCCTGCTAGGGCTACATCCCATCAAGTTGGCAGATACTAATCTTCAATTTATATTTAACTGTCATTAATTGACATACTGAGGTAACATATGCATCCAATTTAGAAAGATGCCAGAAAGTCCTGAGGGTCGTTTATAAAAGCCCAGTTTTCATTAATAAATATGCTTAGGAGTGTGGGAATGCAGCCTGTGTTTTGCTTCCCAGAGGGTATAGTGGGGAGGAAGACCAAAGTAGATTGATGGCACTGATGCAACTGGGGTACACTGCCTGGTGTCAGGGGACTCTCTGAAGCCACTGAACGACCCAGGCTGTGCTGGGTGCAGGGCACAAGCCATGTCTTCTCTCAGTACAACATCTACAAAGTTGCATCTCCGGTCCATGCTGGTGTTAGTTCAGTGAATACAGGAAAGTATTATCATTATTAATATTATTATTGTTGTGATTTTCTAATTTTACCTGCTGAGTGAGGAAAGTGCTGATTTCATAATTCCTGTGATTATGCCTGTGCCTTTTCCTCCCACACTCCTCTCCCCACACAGAGATTTGTTTGTGTCTTTTCGATCCTTTTGCGATGATGAGACGCTTCAGAGAACTGCCAAGCTATCTTTGTTTAGTAGGGGACTTAGAATCAGGCAATTAAACTAGGCCGCTGTGCTGCACCTTGAAGACTGGCTTTCTCTTTTTTCTTTTTTTTTTTCTTTTGGGCAACCTTCATGTTGATTTTGTGTCGGAAGTTCTGCAGTGTTCATCCATGTCTGTGCTTGCTGCATGCCTTTGAACCTAACAGTACAGTGTCTCCTGGAAAGCTTTTTTCCCCCAGCCTTTCTCTCAGCAGAAGGGACCTTATCACACAGAGGAGAAGGCTGCATTATCACCCATTTGACTTGGAGCTTGCCCTAAGCTGGGCCTATATAGAACAGGTTGAAAAGTTGATTTAAACAGTGGTGACAGGAAAAAAAGCAACAATTCTGGAAACAGGCCCAGAAATCTGGGATATAATCCCAGGGTGGCTCTGTTTATCACTCACTCCTACCTCATTTCTGCAGTTGCCCTAAAGGTCCTGCTCTCCCTGCTCGGACACAGGAAGGTGCAGAGCAGAGCTGTGCTAGGACACTGGTTAGGGCAGGCCACATTGGAGTTGTCTGCAGAGCCATGTGGCAGCTTCAGATGTGCAATGCATTGCTATTTCACCACAGGGTGAAAACACCCATGTTTTCTGCATGTGGCCTAGAGGCCACACAGATCCCATCATGCCACCACTCAGCTGGTAGGAGTCTTCTCACTACCTGTTCTTCAGATAACCCCACTCCTCCTCTCTGTTCCCAGCACAGAGCCTCGGGCTGAAAGGCAATCCCTCCAAAATTAAAAGCAAAACTCTGAGCAGAAGTTCAGCCAGTGTCTGGAGCCACATAATGGGTCTCCTCAATTCTTAAAGCATTATCCCTGCCTTAGAGTCTGTGGAAAAAAAGACTGAGAAAACCTGCAACTTCTGGGCAGCCTGAAAGCTTAGAAACAGAAGAAAACAAATTTTCTTTTTGATGTGAGGCATCTTAGCAGGAGGGGAAGCTGGCTCTCGATATCTGAATACCTGGATGGTACCTAAGGGCCACTCACAATGGGCAGGTACTATTCTAAGTCTATGCCTCCAGGTTCTCAGCAACATATTCTCACTGCTGCTAGTGCTAATGTGAGCACTCCTGCAGCTGCACAGTTATTCAGAGCCAAGGCCTGATCCACCAGAAGACTACACACCCATGGGTGAGGTAGGGAAGGAGGAAGGGCTTGATCCCAATACAGCTGATGAGGCTGCATGAATACTCAAGAGGCAGCAAGTACAGATATTTGGGCAGGAAAAGGTGAGATGACTTGTTTCACATTGACTTAATCACTAGTTGCTTCCAAAATGGGCTAAGTCATGTACTCAGGTTGCAAAGTGTATGCACCCATTGTGTTTTCAGAGCATAATGCTGGACCTCACAAAAATTTTGTTATAGATCAGACTGTAATGATTAGCCATCACAATACCATTTCCAGTACTCTCATACAAGACTCACTATGAAATGGATATTGGTAATGAGGCACTCAAATGGATTGTCCCAAGGAAATGGAGCATCTCCCTTTGTAGCTATTTAAGATCAGTGCAAACATGGATGAGGTACCACCCTGCTTCCCAGATTCCCTTTTCTGTGACTCCACAAAAAAACGTTGTCAAGGTATTCTAAAACATTTTCAAAACCCAAATGCATTCAAATATATCAACATGTGTATCACCAAAGAAAGTATCGAAACCATCAATATACTTGTCAATAGCTACAGCTTCATCCCCATGCTTCAATGGGGCCATCCTGCCCATGTGAGGTCTCACCAGCACTGAGCACCATAGAGTCAAACCAGATACCTAGTTCAAGAGCCCATAAAATACATGAAATTCCTGTTCTTCCTTATCTTAAACACTTAACATTTGCTGAAATCTGTAACTGAGACCCCAGTTCAAGGACAGCTTCAGGGTAAATTCTGGTCAACAGCTTTTTTTAGGTGACTAAGTTCATCACAAATTTGTTGCAGTACAATCCCTTGGTGAAGCCTTTGGCACCTTGGTCACTGAGGTCTTTTCTTGTGCACCATGACCCCTGACAACCACTGGAAAGAGACGTATGAATTTCTATAACACTTGTTCACATTTCAGGCCCCCTTCATCTGCTCTCATTAAATCAGAATAGTTTGATTTGGAGCAAATTTAGCCTTTATAGCCAGCTAGGCTGAAGAAGTAGCAGGTCTTTATTGATTGTCCTTTTGAGATATTTTCCCTCCCCCATTTATTTAGCTGGGAGCCATTTCACATGTGTAGGGCTTTTCTTATATTTACTGAGTACCAGAAATCAATCACAGTGCGGGAAACAAAAATCCTGATGGTTCATGAATATTTCAGGCTGCATCAACAACGCACTCAATTTTGTTCAGAAAAGGATTGGAAAGTTTGCTCAGTTTGCGGCTTTGGAGCAAAGCCAGACCCATTCAGCCAAATCAAAGCCTTCAGTAGGTTACGGTGCCAGATGCTCCTGCTGCCCCTCGCTGCCACCCAGCCTGGCAGCCCCATGTACGATGCCACCCCTGCAGCCACAGAGGACTGTAGAGCCATGGGGCTTTCACATGATTTCTTTCCTTCTACGACACTCACCGTAGCAAAGGACCCTGTCAGTGAGGCAGGATGGAGGAAGCAAGAGATTTCAGCCTCTCTCAGATACATTGAGTCAAAGCTCTTGCCCTTCTGCCTTCACCCTACTTACAGATGACCATGGGGAGAGCAAAAACTGAAGGTCTTTGCTGGGAACCCCTCCTTTACTCAGGGCTGGCTTTTATGCTACTTATTTATTTTCTTTCTCAAAGACAACAAAACATTACCCAGAAAAATGGATTTCATTTTCAGAAGAGACAAAGGCAGCAGTAAATCAGGCATAACGGACTCAAAGATGTTTAGAAAGATATGAAAATTTATTTCTTTTCAAGAGTTTGGTTTTGGGTTTGGTTGGGTTTGTTTTTTCTTTTCTTTTTTTGGTTCTTGCCTTTGCAAGATTATTGCAGCTTTATCCTTGCTAAACAAATGGTAGGCATTTCTGTGGCTTGGACTACAGTGCCATTGTGAAAGCCTCTAAGGCAGACCCCAGCAGGATCATATCTTGTCCTCGTATTTTCTTCTCTGCAGAAGTTTAATTTTCTAAAACTAAGCTCCCTGGTTTCTCTCCATATTTTCTGAGTGTTTGTTTCTTTTGAGGCTCAACAATCTTTCTAGCAGGTTGACTAATGGAATAAACATCATCATTCTGGAAAAGTATTTCCAAAGCATGTATATTCTTGTTCGGCTCATGGTGTTTCGGTGGCAGAGTTACTATGCTTAGATGAACATGTTGTGTACCAGTTAGTCCGGTACCCTGGTGACTACATGTAGCTTTTTAAAGGAATGTCATGCCTTTCTGTGCTGTTTTGACTTGCTTTTATGTACTTTTTTTGGCAGCTTGCTCTTTCTACATTCTTTTTTCCCAAGATGCACCATTGTTTTCAAGAGTCTTAGAAAATTAGATACGAATGTTTTGATTTTATTCTTCCTGTTCAATAATTATGCACTTCCCTCTATTCTTGCTCTCTTCCTATTCCAGGGTGATTAATGTACAGCAACACACACACACAAAAATAAAAATCCTGCCATTACTGAAAGCACAGTGCAGGGCTGCAGTTACCAGAGATCAAAAAAAGAATAACCCACAAAGACATGGNTTTTTTTATTTTATTTTTTTACTATCTGGCAGGCAAGGCAACACACAGAATCAAACATACAGTTAGGATGTAGCTAAGATGGAAAGCCACAGCCTTCAAGAAGAGGCTGTGTGGGCTTGTACTGCCCAGCAAAGCCCGGGGATGGATGTTTCCCAACGTGACCGCAGGGATGACCCTGGACTCTGCTGTGCTCTTACAGGCAGGACACAACATAGGTTATTATTTCAGCATTTTACATGGGTGGGGAGGGACTTTTACAAGTGCATTTTTACAAGGCTGCACCAGGGATCCCCCCGTCAGCTGTGGGAGGTGGGTTCAGCAGTGACCCCACACCCTGGCTCCCACCATCACCCCTCACTCAGGTGCAGCCTGGCCTCTGATGCCTGGAAAGCTACAGATGTTAAAAAAGCCTTTTGCAATTTTTTCCCTTCTTGAAATACACAAGGATCCTGAACTACAGGCAGGCTGCCCAGAGAGGCAGGCAGGCTTGGGAAGGGAGGTTAGAGCTTTGTCTTTAACACTTCCCAAGGAAAAAAAAAAGATGTTTTTTGTACTTGGGAGCAAATAATGGGAATGTGATAAATTTCCAGCAAAGACTAGGCATGGCAGTTTTACTGCAAGAAAAACTCAGTGAGGAAAAGTACAAAACTCTGCAGCTTCCACTTCTCTCCAAAGACCCTTTCAGGCTAAACTCATTTACTCTGCACTAAAACTATCATAGAATCATAGAATGGCTAGAGTTGGAAGGGACTCCCATAGGTCCACGCACTGGTTTTGTTTTTTTAACCTCAGGAGACTTTATTTATGTGAGGTACACCAAGGGTTAAAATACATCACTTTTAAGAAAAAAAAAACCCAAACTCCCCCCTCCCAACAAACCAAAAATCATCAACACATCCCCAACAAAAAGAAAATCCAAAAGCCAGCACAACAGTCCTGTGGTGGACTGGAGTGGTTCCAAACTGGGCCCCTCAGTTCAAGAAGGACATAGAACTCCTTGAATGAGTCCAGCACAGGGCCAGTAAGATGATTAAGGGAGTGGAACATCTTCCTTATGAGGAAAGGCTGAGGGAGCTGGGTCTCTTTAGCTTGGCGAAGAGGAGACTGAGAGACGCCCCCATTAACATTTATAAATATGTAAAGGGTGAGTGTCAGGAGGATGGATCCAGGCTCTTCTCAGTGATGGCCAGTGATAGGACAAGGGGAAATGGTTCCAAACTGGAACATAGAAAGTTCCATCTTAATATAAGGAGGAACTTTTTCACTGTGAGGGTGACGGATTACTGGAACAGGCCGCCCAGAGAGGTTGTGGAGTCTCCTTCTCTGGTCTTGAATGATGATCCTGCTCGAGCAGGGGGGTTGGACTGAGTGATCTTTCGAGGTCTCTTCCAACTTCTAATATTCTGTGATTCTGTGATTTTAAACTATTCCATCTCAGATTATTCATTTTCTGTAAAGATTGCACTCTTTTCCTTTAGATCATGAAACACTGAGGAGTAAGTAATATGCTGCTGTGTAAATCAGGACTTGGGAAGAACTAGCAGTTAGCCAGGAACATTGCAGGACAAGAGTAGCAGGACAATGCTGCAGAGATGCTTCTTGAGGGCCAGAGAAAAGCCTGGGGTTGTGGAGAGGGCCTAAGCACCTCCATTTGCAATAGCACTGGTGGATCAAGGCAATTCTAGGGCAGGACAAAGAGAGACATTTGACAGAGAATGCTGAATGTATTTTACTCAATGTATATTATGTGACATACCCAGACTTTTAGGGGTTAACTCCACACCCTGACATTCTCTTACAATAACAGTAAGTATCACACACAGATAAAATCTGCTGAGCTACATCATTCTTTCCATCCCCTGGGGAAGAGAGTATGAGAGCTGTCAGGGCTGGCATGCACACAGTCCAAAGGCTGGTTCCCCCTTCCGAGTCCCCAGGTGTACCGTGCACACACCTCCCTAATGGACTAGAATTGGCTACATTTGATCTTGACAAAATAAAATTAAGTAAGTGCAGAAACACTGAAGTTATTACAGAAAATGTCTTTCTGAATCATATTTAGCTTCATGCCATGCCAAGAGATAATCTCCTGCTAAATCCAGCTTTGACTGAAAAGGAATATGGAACTAATTCAGCTCGGTGTATTTCAGATCTCAACAGCGCAGTTCCTACCACTGCTAACCACTCTTAAATCCTCCTCCGTTCCCTGGCCATTTCAGAGACCTAAACCGGAAGGCCACCCCCAAAACCGATTTCAAATTCCAGGTGTGTTTGACTTATTAAATTTAAAATAGTATTTTTTTTTCACAAGTCTTATTTACCATAGATTTAGATGGTCTAAACATGACTCCCCTGCTATGTTTAGCCTGCCCATTCCACTGCTTTCCCAGTTTCTTCAAGTTGATCCCCCAGAGATGGAAAACAGTCTTGTCTTTGTTGTAGAACAATGAAATATAAGGGTATTCAACTGACAGCAGTTGTGGTTAGATTGTGATTAAAATAAATTCACATTCAGATGTCAGATCAATCCTGAGTATGTGTAAAGTCATTATAGCCCTGCTGAATTCATTGAGTTTCTGCCCATTTTCATCAGCTGAGGCTCTGACTAGAGCTGGACTCTTTGGAGTAATCTTCAGCTCTCCATTATTAGCAAAATTAGTAACTCGCTTTCCCAAACATCTTGCAATGTTTCTATCCATTCATGTAGAGTTCTTCTCCAGTGTTTCTTGTCGCCTGAACACAAAGCAGGGATCCTGCACCAATTCCTGCTGAATCAGGGCTCAGCGTATATACTACCAATCACTTTTCTCACAAGGGTGCTTAAAATAGCAGCCCATCCTAGCTCACTGGGAAATCTGTCAGCAAATTCCATGTATCTATTATTACAAGACCAATTTTAGAACCAGGGGAAAAAAAAAAAAGGATGATCATAGCCATGATAAAGCTCCAACGTGTTTTAAAAGAATTCGGGTGGGGATGGGTCAGCACTGCAAACACTTTTCACAGCAAAATGCTGGAATTCCAGCATGAAATTGTTTTTTACATGTTCGTATAATCTTGAATTAACTTTCCACACACACACTTGAGTGATTAAAACGTTGATTGACAGCAGTGTTTACACTTCATTTCTTAGGAAGCTGCATATGCAAGTATTCATGGCTAACGAGCTTTGCATTTACATTAGCAATTACTCTTGCTAGAAATACTCACATTTCTGAGTCTAGGAGAGCAGATAGGTGTTCACAGGTGGTATGGGAGTGCGTGCTTACATCATAAGGGCTTCTTCCAGGCACCATTCTGAATTCATCGACTGTTGTGTGAGACCCCAGAACTGAAGGTGTAATGAGGCTGAGGAACTAACTAGTGAGCTTAAATAGCTGACACCTTGCTGCTGCCCCAAAACTTTAAACAAACATAAACACCAGCAGTTGAAGTATTTTGAATGATATGTCTTGAGACAAATCACAAGTGCATGCACTATAATGAGGGAGCATCCAATATTTAGCCACTTCCATCAAACATCACTTTACAATCAGACCAGGCTAGTACTTGGGATTTTTTATGTGATCAGTCCCTTTTAGGTACCCTGGATAACAGCAGAAGGTAAAGGAGTTCTGATCTATTCCTAAAAGAGAAACTCCTCAACATCTATGAGCCCTATGTAGTAATAGCAAAAAAATAGGTAACTCCTAATGCCTTGGCTAGTTGTTGTCTTAAAGGGAAAGTCCGATTTAAAGGCACAAGCCCAACTCCTGGAAATGTTTTCTGGTATCTGTTTTTCTGGTATACTTCAACCATGTTCTGAAGGGTTCCTTAAAGTCACAGCACAACACTGACACAGTCACTGTGCCGCTGCTGGACTAACTTGTGAGAGGGAATCAGAAACCAGCCAATATCTGAAGAAATTTTAGGCCATGTAGAGAAGAGGCTGATTTCAATTTGGAACCAAAGTAAAAAAAAAAATTAAAAAATGTAAACTCTAAGAACTTTTCACACCTGTGAAACATGAGGGCTGAAGATTCATTGCAGACATGTCGTTCTGAAATATGATTTCATGGCTCTTCATGGATGTGTCCCTCAGGAGACAAAACACATCTCTGCATAGATTGCTTCACATCTGGCTGACTTTGAGCAAACCTGTTAAATCTATTACTGTTAACACAGTCAGTGTAAGAAATGCAGATCATGAAGAATGTATTTAAATCTTTATGATGCTCCTCTTTTTTTTTTTCCTTTTTTTTTTTTTTTCTTTTTTTTTTTTTTTGTAGGCTATCAAGGGGGAAGGTGATAAAGAGCAGGGTGTTTTATATTTACTGACAGATTCTGGCATAATTTTGTGTTCCAGTCCTATGGATAGGGATCAGGACACAGATTTGTATATCATAACTTTTAGCACTAATAATAAACATGCATAAATTATTTTTTAAATGCAACAGTAATTAGGAACCTGAACACTGCATGCTCTTACAAAACAAACAGCTTCTCCTAGGCTATAAAAAACTTCCCTTACCCATATGCTTGTTCAAAGAAAACAGAATTTATAGTCTCTAGGTATTACTTTTTAAAAATTATGTCAACAAAGGAGTAAGACCTGAAGATAGGAAGGATTCAGAAAGAAAAATTAAGAACACACCTCCCTCCCCAACCTAAAAATTTTGCCTGGAATCTGAATATTTGCTAATAAGTAAACAAAGCACTAACTGGTGTTGCTGACTTGTGTTGTTCCTGCTGCATCTGCCAGCATATTACTACTACTACTATTATTGTTATTATTGTTGTTGCTNATTATTTTGCCTTGAGCATTGCTGTGGAGCTCACTTTAGTTAATGATCATGCTAACAGTCTGTCAGCTTTGGTATCTGTGGGAAACAAAATAGAACTTGTCCCTACACTATTAGCCATGCTTTCTGAGCACACTTCCTTTGGCCATGTGTATCGAACATCACATTTAATGACTGCTCTACTATATGCCTACTGGATATGTGCAATAAAGACGAATATTTAGGGCAGTAGGTAGAAGTCTACATTAACTTCTCTGTCATGCCCTGGAAATACAAAACCACTTAGACTGTTGCTCAGTTTTTGGAATATAGAATATTTTGGAATATAGAATATATGTGAGAGATGAGAAGCAGCGGGTCAGTAGACTGGTGGCCAGTAAAAATACCAATTTATTATAAGACTTAGCTTTTGCCTGAGGTCATCTAATTACATGCATTGCAACTGCAATGAGATGTCACATGAGGACAATTAAAGCTTCCATTTTGAGGAGGTAAAAAAAACATCTCACTCCAGTGTGGATCAAAGGGGAGTACAGGAAGCTGGCATAAAATCAGAAAGGGTTCCTTATCTGTGAGACATATCACAGGGAGGGATTAATCTCTTTAGCAACAGCCACCCCAACTGCCATTGCCCCCAGAGCAATGGGTATCGAGCTGTGCCAGGAGAAAAGCTGGCTGCTCATTGTCCCCTCAGTGAGCTGGGAAGGCTCAGAAGCCCAAGTCTCTGTTCTGCTGCATTTGCTACGGTGCTGCAGAGATGACCCATTTCTTATGGCAGCAAAATAATCTGTAAACTGTCAGGAAAGGATGAGAGAGGGGAGCTGGGGAAAACAAGCAAGCAGTGGGTTCCTTTCAGGCAAAGTATTGCTGCGTCAGAGTCCGTCCCTCTAGACTATGGTTCCCTGTTCCACAAATAGCTTTACATTAAAGGAACCAGGAAAAGTGAAATGACTACATCTTGCTTTTACCACTGTTTTTCCCTTCCTGAATGTCATTATCACTCTCTCTCTCTGGTCACTTGTTTAATTCCTCAAATGTCACCCAACGAGAAGTATTTGAGACTTACTGCTTCTTTCCAAGTGTTCAGTGACAGAGACAGGCATCTGCCCTCCTAACTTGGAAAACTTGAGTCCAGGACCTCTTAGAATACGTCAAAAGGGAGTGCAAGGAACTATGTGAACCCATAGGGATCTCCACTTATTCTAAAGCGTGGTTCAAGGCATAAACACTCTCTGGAAGGCAACGTATGGCTTATTCTCTACACCTCAACTATGCTATTTTCCAGCAATCAAGGTTGGGGTCCTGAGTAATAACAGAGTACTGGAACAGCCTACCAGAGAGGTTGTGGAGTCTCATTCTCTGGAGACATTCAAGACCAATCTGGACACGTTCCTGTGTGATTTAATCTAGGTGATCCTGCTCAGGCAGGGAGGTCGGACTGGATGATCTTTCGAGGCCCCTTCCAACATTCTGTAATTCTGTGATATTCCCACTTTGAAGAAAGGACTGAAAGTACAGACAGTGCACTGGTATCTCTTTTAGTTTTGTTTAGAGTAAGACTAAAGGATTTATGCTTCATGTAGGTTGTAATCAGCAGAGGTGCTCTGAAAGTGTGGGGTAATTCCCATGTTAATTCCCCAAGGCCTTTAATTAGCCTCATTTCCATTTCCACCTCAAATTCTACTTCCTTCTTCCCACATGCTGCCACATTTTGCTCAGTACCAGCTTTCTGCCAAAGCCTGTTTGTACCTGTCACATTTTCTTTATACATCATCTATTCCCATACATCTCATCAATTACCGATGGTTTTGGTTAACTCAAAGACCTCAGTCATGTATCTACACTCCCTTAAAAAATGACTTAAAAACAGATTCCTACAGAACCTTCCTTTGCTCTCCTGTGTATATTTTGTTATGTATCCTATACATAACAATCCTATATGTAACAATCCTATACACATTTTACTGATGTAAATGTAGCTTCAGAGCTGAGCATCTCAGGAATGACTGTCTCATAGAGACAAGAGTAGTGTATGTAAGCACTTAACTGGAGTACTCTGTACAGCACTGAGTATCATGCTCTTTAAGGAAGATGGAGATCATCTGGAGTAAGTCTAGGGATGGCAAGAGGAGGAGCTATAAGAAAAATGGGGAAAGGGGAGTGGTTAATCTACAAAATGGAGGATGTGAGAAGTCTTCAAATATTTAAAACATTCTTGGAAAATAACCTGAATGAATTAATTACCATGTGACTAAGACAGGAGATGTAATGGGTTCATGCTACAGCATGAGACATTGCCCTGGTTTCAGCTGGCATAGAGTCACTTTTCTCCCTAGCAGCTGGCACAGGGTTGTGTTTTGATTTAAGATGAGGATCATGTTGATCACACACCGATATTGCAGTTGTTGCCAAACAGTGTTTACAATTAAGCCAAGGATGTTTCACCTTCTCAGGCCCTGCCAGCAGGGAGACTTGAGCCTTCTGCAGAGGTGCACGGGAAGCTGGGAGGGGGCACAGCTGGCGCCAGGGATATTCCACACCTTACAGCATCATGCTTGGTATATAATCTGGGAGAAATTGGCCAGGGAGGGCCACAGCTTGAGAACTAGCTGGGCATTGGTCTGTGCGTGTGAGCAATTGTGCTGCACATCACTTGTTTTGTACATTCTGCAATTATTATTATTATTACTACTATTTCTTCCCTTTCTGCCCTAGTAAACTATTTTTATTTCAACCCAAAAGGTTTTTGGGTTTTTTTACTCTCTCCCCCATCCCACTGTGAGGGTGGAGGTGAGAGAGTGAGTGAATGGCTGTGGAGTTGTTTTAGCTGCCTGCTGGGTTAAACCACAACACAGATTTAAGATGACCTTTAAGAAAACCTTTCTAATGGTTAATGGTATTTAAATACTGGAGTATCCACTGGGGAGAGAGTGGAGTACTTAGCTGAAGTAACAGGGGATAGATCCACTGCTTTTACAGTGGTCTTGACTTATTAAAAGTTTAAATGTGTTTCTCTAGAACATCCATCTCTTGCTACTCAGAAAGGCAACTGGCTATAGATGACAACTTCCCAGGGAGAAGTAGGAGTGCATCTTCAGCACAGAGAACTGTTGCTACTGTGGTCCACTTTGCCCCAACAAGCAAGGCTTTCTTTCCATTTACTAATGGATAAAAATCCCATGAGACAAAACTATGGACCCTTCACTTTTCCTCCTAAGTGGAAAAACAATCATTCCAGTACTCAGGTGGCAAGTGACTCGTTCAGCTGGTTAGTAAACACTGCTAATTATGCTGTGGTTTTGAAGTCTTGAAACCATAAATTTGCACTACGATGCTGGAGACACCACAACAGAGGCTTGAGGAAATGAAAACAAAAAATGAAAAGCAGATTTTTTGCTTTATAAATCGCATGTAAAGTCATCAGGGTCTTCAGAAGTCCTTTTGGGTTTTCAGAGAAGTTATCTCAACTTAGATCTTAATCTTCAAGAGTTTCATAGAAACTGAAATAAGAAAGAAGTTGAATGTGATACGCATGTAATGAATGTAATAAGCAATGTGGCAGAGCACCCAGGTGTGAGTGCTCTCCTTGCTCCCAAACCACCTGTGTAACTTCACAGAACTCTGATACACTCAAGTCTTTCATTCATTGAAAAGTTCCTTCAGTTTTAGCCACACATGAAGTCACAAGTGTCACCTGGAGGTAAAAATATTCAGTATCTCTAGACTATAAATTTCAGAATAGCTGAAGGCATAGGACCCAACCCTGCTACAGCGGAAACCAGGGCAGGGGTGTTCTGGTCAGTGAGTGAAGGTTCTGGAGAAAAGTTGATTGTGTACAAGATTTATGGGCATTTTAAACAGTAAATGGCAAACTAAACATGAGGTTAAATATAGGGCCTCATAAATAACTATGTTTGCAACTTTATATTTACATTATAAAAGTAAAATGATCGCTAAAATGTGCCCATCTTTGTTACTATACAAATTTGAATGAATAATTTAATATTCCCACTAGTGGTTAGATTCTACATGCTTTTACTGTGTCAAGTATTGCTGTTTTCATTTCCATCAATTGTTAGGCATACAAATGTTAGCACTTATTACATCCTTTTCTCTGGAAAATTAGCAGGAAGTGATGGACATAGGTACTTCGACACTGAACAAAATCTGCTTAAGCTTAGCAAAGCATCTCCATTGTACAGGAATGAATATACCTTTACATATGGGACATGACTAGCATGAAAATAAATCCATTTCCATTTTATAGGAATGGTGTGTACTGCTTAGGAAAATGGGGAAATTTAAGTCTTCCCAATATTTTTGTCTTCATGTAAACGTGCTGTCAGGGTAGTTCTTCCAAACATGAAACAAATGGTGCTTATAGTGGAGTAGGGCACTGAGAGCATGAACAAACATCAGAATCTCACACTCTAATTCAGTTTTATTTTATAAACAAATTTTAAAACAAAGAGCTTCTACCTGAAGTTTCAAATTTAAATCAAAAAGCTCTTAAGAGGTAATTGTGGGTGCAGATAGGAATGTTGACCAATGCTGTAAATGAAAGAATTACATTTTCTCCTGCTCAGAGGCAAGTAGCTATATTCTTTCTGACACTCTCTAGCCATCTCACTGGTCCCTGCTATGCTCTGACTTATAATCAGCATAATTTATGAAGCAATCAATATCTCCATTTTTACGGCAAAATGACATCTTATGTCTAAATGAGACATCTCAAAGCATCTGTATCAGCACAGCAGTAATCAAATTTTTTGGTTGCTCTGTATCACAAATCAGGAACATATCACAGAAACAGAGAGGGACAGTCACATACAGGTGTGATCTACTAATCAGGGAATAGTAACAAACCTCAGTGAAACATATACACTGTTCAATTTTCTGCTTCCAGAGACCCAGTTAGTTTAGTACACTTAGATGCTGAGCATCTCCACTTGTCACTCAAGCTACCATCTGCTCTCACTCACTGTAACCCCTTCCAGGCTGCCTCTGAACTACCACGTTATCTTCAAATCCCTTCTACTTCAAAGAGTTTGAGACAACCTCTGATGTTTTCCCTCCTGCTTTGAGCATGTCCCAGCTCCGTGTTACACAGGCTGAGAAGTGCTGGCCTGCTATAAGGTTATGCATACATCCTATTCTGAAGACAGATGCAAGTTTGCTTCAAGCTGGTAGGAAACGAGCCAGTTCAGATGCAGAAGCCATGTGACTGCATTATCAGCACAACACTGAGCTTGATGCAGTAAGCCTGATGGAGAAGCAGAATATATTAGCTGAGCTTCAGTCAGCGCAAAGCACAGGCAAAGCGAGCTTACATCTGCCTGCAATCTGTCAGGCAGCTCCATATTGCGCCTGAATCGCATAATTGCCCCCACACAAACCGAAGCAGGGACAGAGAGCTATTCGTATTTCTTCCTACAGGTATATTTGCTGATACTGGGCTTCTGCCAGAGACAGCACACCTGTGTGGACTGAGTTCAGCTCTGCTCGCCTGTGCTGCCATTTCTATCACCTGCATCAGGTCTGCATTAGCCATGGCTGCATTTACATTTGTTCAGTGTACATGCACGAGATTATTTTCTGCACTACTGCCTGTTTCCAGTCACTGAGAATCAGCTCGCAGAGCCCTGAAACATTTATTAAAAAAAAATAAAATAAAAAAAAGTAATTATTTTTGCATTTTTTGTCTGTCCAAAAGCACAAGAGCACTGATAAGGTAATGTAAGACTTGCAAAAGTGCTGCTTGCTTTCACTGTTACATCTTTTGGACACAAAGGCTGCATGCTCTTTTATGAGGCCAGCTGTCAGATGCTCTGGCATTGAGAGGCCTTCCTTAATAAAACTTTTAAAACCTGGCTTAGAGTTTTCTGTCCACAGGCATTTTCTCTTCATTTTTTAATTTCTTCTTCCCTCCAAAGAATCCCTGATATATAAAAATGTCTTCCTCAAGGAGACACAAACCTGCTGCAGCATTGTGGATCAGCTCCCTGAAATGGCTGCATAATGCTTATGTTGCAGCACTTACACTAAGTGAGCCTTGATCTCTTTCTGCATGTGGTTCTCCAACAGGTCTGTAAATTCCTCTCTCAAATCAAAGAGTTCATGCTGGAGAGATACTCACTGTCCATGCTGCTTTCTTCTCCAGGAAGTGAGGGTCTTTTTCAGTGAAAAGTGTCTAGTTTTTCAATGGGGTAACAGAGATTACTAAATCTTAAGTGACATCCCAATTCAGTGAAATTAAGAAAATGAGAAGATGCGAACAGGTTTCCAAGAACACATACTCATTGCAAAATCTAACACAGAGGTTTCCTCCCTCCCCATGCTCCCAGAAACATCCTGTGGCAGTTGGTTTGGGCTAGAGCAAACTGTAGGACTAGCTCCAGGCTAAAGGAGAGTGAGACAGGGCCAGCACGTCCATGGCTCAGTGGTACTTGGTTCTCTTTTGTGAATCATGACCTTGTTTATTCCCACAGCACAGGACTCATCACCTCTCTTGCAGGCATGTGCGTCTGGCTTGACTGAATTTCCACTGTGTCAATCTGCCTCTCAAATCCTTTCAGGTAGTGAGGAACACTGGTTAGACAAAGCTGACAAAAAATTCTCCTGGCCATTTTGCAGTTGGAAAATATTTCATGATGTGTTTCGCTCAGAGAGATCTGACAAAAAGTCTACCTCAAAAAACTTCGCTGCCAGCTGTCTTACATATCCTACTAGTTAACCAAAGGGCAACAAGTACTTTAACTGTGAAATGATTGCAAATATTTTTGTTCAAGAGGTTTTATTCAGCCTCATATGAAAGACCTAGACATCTGAACACCTCTTTATTGACAGAAAAGGCTGTTCAGCCTACTATTTGGACTAGAGACAACCAGCTGTTTGACTGTTCTTAAAGTGTGGTCCTGTGACTGTACTCCAGCACCTTGCCATCAGCTTCTCAGGTTGAAGCGCGGCACCTTCACTGTTATTCCAGCTCCACATGCACTAGAAGAGCTCCATGGCTTTGCCTGCACAACATACAGGTATCAAGGATGGCTGCTTACCCTTGCAGCTCTTGCAGAGTGAGATGGCACCTTGTGTATCCCCATGACTCCCCACAGACACCTGCCATGTTTCCCAAGCCTGGAGTCACCAGTACTCACCAGATGCAAGCCATGGTGAGGAGGGCAACAGGAAGGGTCATCCTCAAGGCCAACAGGGAGATGAAACACACAGACACAACCAGGTGCTTTAATGCTGACAGGAATCATCCCAAAGATTTTTCTGCCTCACACAAAACCTCTTCTAACTCCTACTTGAGAAATACGATATCAGCAATGAATCAGCATAAATGGTAGCAATGCCCACATGCTACAAAATCAGTCTCCCAGCCCTGGCCTAAGAGTGCTGAGACAGTGGCTTGACCAGAAGTGAGACCTACTTTGGCAAACTCCTGGCCAAGAGGTTCCCACGGGCATCCATTTGAGCAGGACCTGGCAGACAGGGCTGGGCCCATCCCCAGCCAGCACAGGGGCAACCCCAGCCCCAGGCACCAGGAACCTCCCTGGGGTTGGGCTGAGCCCATGCCAAGACATTGTCCATGGCAGGGCTGTGGGAGCTGGAGACAGACCCTGTCACACCATCACTGGGACAGGAGCTGAGGACCCTGAGACTGACGTGGGGTCCTGGGCTGTGAGAGAGTCCTGGAGGTTCAGGGCAGGGATAGACAGGGCTGGTGGTGCCCCCGGGGCCCTGGCACCAATTTTTTTGTATCAAATGTCTATTCTCAGAGACTTTTCTCTCATCTGGACAGATTGAAGGTCTTCTGCTACATCTTCCTCAGCACTCCCTGACCACGTTTGGTCATACATGCTCTATGAGGATCTCAATCACTAGCAGCACTAAAGCAGCCATCTCACTGAGATATGTATACTTTGCTCCTTTATTGCACAGCTACTCAGCCCTGCTGTAGGTGAGGTGTCAGCGCTGCCTCACACCTGCCTGCAGCTTCACTAACAGGAATTCCCCGCCTTTCTCCCCAACCCGGGGTTTCCAGCTTTCTTGCAACTACCTCCCTTGTCACCCACAGACTCTGAATCGAAAGAAATTCCCTTTTCCTGGGCTCAAAAGGAGCAGTGACTGCTCTGCCTCTCAGAGCTGCACCCGAGGGATAACTTCTGTGTCTCCTCATCTCCCCATGCACTGTGGTCTTGACTACGGCTGCCCTGAGCTGCCATGCCCCAGGAGGCTACTTCATACCTGTGCCACAGCTCCCCGGCCTTGGTGCAGGCAGTGTTTCTGCTTTATTCAGAGCTTCTACTACAGATTACAATGGCTTCTTGCCAGATGCCCACTCATTTACAAGTAATGGGTTACCCTTCATCTGCCTTACTCACAGTTAACCCTCCCTGACTCATGCCCAGTTCAGGGAGTTCAATCCTGTTGTGCTCTGGTGATATTTTATATTAAATGCAACAGTATTTTAAGCAGAGTGACCTACCTCTAAGTTAGACAGAGAGAGGTGGAACTAAGGTTCTTCCCTGCAAAAAGGCCAACTTTGATAAACCAAAGGAACTAGATGAACCCATTTCAGCTGAGGATCTCAAAGGCTTGGATGCTCACAATGCTCCATAGTTCTTCAAGTAAAAGATGAAAACATAGATAGCATATTTTTTCTCAAGAAAAGGGGAAAAAGCTTCTAGAAAGTGATACAGCTTTTAATGGATGAACTGGCCTATCAAAAGGCAGGGAGACACAAGGGATGGACAGGAATGATCACTAGAGAGAAAGCTCTTTCACAAGATCAGTATAAGAGTTGAAAAGACAGACCTGTCATCAAGCAAGCTGACTTAGCCCACATTAAATCTGAGCTCTGATGAAACTGTCATTTCAGCAGTATCTTGTAACAATGAGTCCTACACGACAGTTATGCATTTACCCTTTAGTTTCACAATTCAGAATTTTTAGGTATCTTTTGATGCTATTAGTTTGACCACCTCAAATATGAAATCACTCCTGTTCTGGCACACAGCACAGAACTGCCTTGTGAAATGTTTTGCTTGGTAACTGCCTCCACTGCCATTTCTTCCTAAGGCCATCATTACTGTTTCCCTCCCAGGTTTACAAATCTGCCAGAAGCTCCCACAGTTCTCACCCAGCTACACATTTCAGTGACCTCATCTCTACAGGCCACAGTCTCCCTCACACTTGCCACAGTCTCCCTCACGCTTGACATCAACTCAGATCAACAAATCCACTCCCCAAAGCACAGCTAACTCTATTCTATTGTCAGAAAGCTCCAGCACATCCCAGTAAGTCCCAAATCAAATGTGGACTGAATCCTTGCTACTGTAGGTGCCTGGGTGAATCTTCAGTCTGAGGGTGGATGTCCTCCAAGCATGCTTGTGCATCACCATTTTGTTTCATGATCATTGGGAAAAATGGCGTATTTTGAACTCTGATTAAAAAAAAGTCAGTTTGGGCCTGTCTCCATAGTGTCACACTCCATGGCTTTCAGAGACAGCCAATATTCAAGTTCCTCTCAAAGTCATTAATCTGTATTTTCAGTGGGACAAAGCTAACCAGAAGCTAAAGAAGCTAAGCTGCAATGGGATAAAAAGGAGGTACTTTTCACCACAGAAATGGTTAAAAGAGAGGAGACAGAAGGTAAAAGTCAGTGGAGGAGATCACCAATGGAATCCCACAAGAATTGATCTAGTCCTAAGTGATCAGAAAAGTGAGACGAGATGGGAGTAAAAAAGTTTGTTGACAATACTAAGTTATTTGAAAAAGTAAATTTAAAGCCAACTGCTGAGAGCCGCAGTGGGATGTCATAATACAGAATGACTTGGAAATAAAAAGGTCACTGAATTCAATATTGATAAATGTAAAGTAATGCATATTGGAGAAAAAAACCCAACTATGCATATGCAATGATAGCCTCCAAAATAGCTGTTACCACTGTGAAAAGCGATCTTGAGGTTATTATTATAGAGATGTCTAAGAATATGTCAGCTTAGCTGCATTTTTAAAAAAGCAAAACAGATGTCAAGAAAGAAATGAAGGCCAAACCAGAAAATATCATGATGTCACTGTGCAGATTCACAATGTGACTGCGTTTGACTAGTGGGTGCTCTTCTGCCTCTCATCCTCCCAGACCGAAAAAAAGTGAGTGGGGAAAAAACAGAGATGCTCCATAGTCTGGAACAGCTTCAATGAAAGAAGAAAGAAGACCATGAGCCTGTGTCTGGGAGAACAGAAAACCAGCAAAGGTACACAATAAAAGTCTTAATGATCTTAAGTGGCAAGAAGAACACGAATGGTGAATACCTGCTCACTGTCTTCCAATGTAACATCAAATTAAATCAATCATGATGATTTCAAAGAAAGCAAAAGGAGTTAATTCTTCAAACTACAGTTCAGCTGTGCAAGTCCTTGTCACGGGAGGCTGTGGGCACAAAAAGTCTCTGTGGGCTTAAAAGATTCTTAGAAAGGGAATTTGAGAGTTTCTGAACACAAAGACTCAGAGTGTCCCGAAGGTGCAGATCTTGGGAGTGTGAGGGAAAGGTCTGTGTCCTTGCTCTGTTCCTGCATTGCTTTTCCCACTGGGCATCCATTATTGCCCAGTGCTGATGAGCTGTGGTGAGACCAGCTACAAAAGTTCGGGTGTTTTATGGTTGTTCCCTTAGGGGAATCAGAGCCAGCCCCAAAGCACACCCTTTCCTCCTCAGAAGTGAGTGAGGCAAACTTAGCTCTGATATCTATTTTATGCTGAAATAAAATATAGTTTGGTCTAAGTCAGGAGGGAGGTGTAAGCTGTGTGACTTGGATTAATTTGGCATTCAGTGGGTGTGCGAATGATGACATACCCACCAATGGAACAGATGGTCTGGGCAGCAGAAAAAATAACTAGATAGCTATAAAATAAAGCAAGCTCCCTCCAGGCAAGTTCTGATCTTCCTTTCACCAGGATAAACCTGAAAAAAGTCAGGCTGAGGTGTTTACCTCTTTCACTTGAGGTGTATCTTCGGTCTTTGCCTAACTTGGCCCCTTGCTGGAATTTATTTGCTGGAAATTCATCTCTATCCTCCAGGCTCCTTACATTATTAACTCTCATGTTGAATCTCTTACACAGTGTCTACGGTGTAGCATTTAGGCTGATCTCCTGAGAGGTGACATCAGCGTTAGGTACACCTCTCTGTAGGCCTGCACCTTCGGGTGCGGCAGCAGGGGTGAGGAGGGCCTGAGGCAGGAGTGACACGCATGTCTCTGCATGCGTTGCTCAGCACCGTGGGCAAGTGAAAAGCCCTGAAACCTCCTTCACTTGAGCTAAATCAATCTTGAAGTTGTTGAAAGGCAGCTAAAGTATCAGTCCTTAAATAAAACCACAACCCTGGACTGCAGTAAAAATACATCCCTAACAGATGCATCCACCGTCTCTCCTTTTCTTCTGCCCTTTCCATGCACCTCACATAGTTCTTTGTGCTGTGGCTGCTTTGGTGTCAGGTGCAGCATCAAGTACTGCACAAGGAATTTATCAGATGGGTCCCAAAGCAAAAAACTTTTTACCCACCCTAAAGTGGCAGCCAGATAAATAATGACAATGTGATAAACAAAAGCAGTCTGATTTTAAAAGCAATACTAAAATGGAGAGTTTGGTGACAACGCTTTACCCCAGAGTAGTATTTTCCATACTGCAGAATGCAGTTTTATCCATTTTTTGCATAATCTTATAAACACAGTTTCTGTTATCTAAGCATGAATGTTTGTCAATACCAACTTTAAGTAATAAGAGGCTGCTTTTGTTGCAGGAAAAAAAATAATGACTCATCCTGCTGCACATAAAGCACTGCATTCTTGTAAATGTATCCTGTATTTCCGTATACTTAAACAAGCCTAAGATATGATGATGATAATATATTGTTTCCAAGTCGAAAAAGTACCCAGATCTCTGTGTGGGTGGATAGGCAGTGGGTGGATATAATAAAAATCTCTATGATGTATTGTACATATCCCTTTGTTGTTTTTAAATATGGTACTGAATTATTAATACCAAAAAATGGAATTGTCCGGTTCTGCCCTTATGCATCACTGTTTACTTCAATAAACCTAAATTTAGTAGGAAATGCTGAATATTTAATTGTGCAGCATAAGTAAAGAAGACTGCAAACCATTCTGGAAAGTCCGTTTCAGAGGTGATGGTAACAGTCTTTAAGTGCTTAATATTTCTTTTTATTGGTATAATCTGTAGCTAAAGCCTTCTGATTCATGACTCAGGCACTTGATGTGTTGTGATGAGCTCCTCACTTTCACAAACTGGGAGAAAATAGAGGGGCCTCTGACTTCACCCTTCATAGGTGCCTTCAGGGCATCATTTACCTAGCAGATGTGAACAAATGCCCATCTGCATCAGGTATCCTAATCTAACTTTGGCTTACCTTTTCCTTTGTGACCCACTGGTGAAAGATGCTGAAACTTATGCTTGTTCTTTCCCTGACTGGTTTTTGAAAACCAGGCTTCGGTGCTCACCCTATGTTTTTCCTCCTTTGGATGCTGCTTGGAAGGAGAGCCATGTGCTTGTCCATAGGGGAAGAAGCCCCATGCGTTTTTGCCTGGCACCCCAGACAGTGGAGACACAGCAGTCTGTGCTGGTGAGGCACCCTCAGAGCCAGCCATGAAGTGCCTGAGGTGGTTTGTAAAGCAGGATCTGCTCAGCTTGTGATGGCAGGTACTGACAGGAGGTGATGTTGATCTCCTTCAGTTTTTGTCTGCAACTCTTACACAGGCTTTTTTCTCATTTGTTTTGGCACTGGCACATGTCTAGTCCCTCTTCATCCCTGCCTTTGATCTACACCTGAGTGTTTTGCAGCTATGAAAAATCTGTGGTTAAGGCATAATTGGGCTGTTTCATTAACCCAGATCTCCAGGAAGTCCATGGCATCTTCCAAAATCTAAGTGGGATTCATAAGACTAGATAACTCAAGAAAAATATACAAACAGGGCGCATCTTGTGGTGGGCTGCTGGCATGCAAATGTACAGCTGTATGAAGAAGCAGGGCTGTGCTGGGGGCAATTGCATTTGTTAAAATCCCAGAAGCATCCTGGTAGAGTTGCTAATCACCTCCAGCAAGCTCTGCTCTCCCCTGCCCGCCCCTAATCCTTTCTGCTCCAGTTCTGGTTGAAGACTGCACGGCCCCTGCCTGTCCCCACATCCACCTCTAAAGCCATCTAATGATTCCTTGTCACCCTCTCACACAGGAGCCAGTGCTGTACTTGCCCCTTCAAGTGTCCACAGCCTAACCCCGCCTCTGCCCACTCAGGGCATCTCCCCTTGCACACACAGGCATGCCCAGGGTGGTGGGACACACAATGCCACTAGATCCCATGCAGTCATGGCTACCCACTGAAAGCAGACAGGAGGGTGAAGTTGACCTTTGACCCCAGAGTGACACTGCCCAGTCTGGAATACTAAAGAAAGTCTGACTTTTTGTGGGTCTGAGGAGGCTCATCCCTATGTATGAAAGGGCTTCACCACTCATCGGCTCCCAAATCTGTACACACCCTCATCTACGTCACTGACCTGAACCATTCTTTATTCACTACCGTAAGTCTTGTCTCCACTAGAACCCCCAAAACTGCACATTAGGTGAGTTGTTTTTTTTAAATCACCCGTGCATCATTGTACGAGTGAGGTGGCTGGCTCTGACTGTACCTCCCCTTCCCGACACCCACGGGCCATGGGGCGGTGTGCAGTTTGGCAACATGTTTGCGTGGAGCTTGCAGGCATGGCTTGGGCTTTCAGGGCGGCAGTGTCAGGAAAAGGATTCTACAGAAAGATAGGTAAGCCGATACAAAGACACTCTGTGTGCTTCTCACACACCAGATTGTATCTTAATTCCTATAAAGACTGAGCAGGCAATGGTGAAACTTCCCCAAGCTAGCAGCTCTTTCTGCACATCATCTCTCCCCAGAACTTCAGAGATGGACAAATGCCACCTGTTGAATTTCATTCACTTGTCCAAACCACAGTATACAAAAGGGCCTACCCTAAAGGTATTTCTAAAGCATTTTTCATAAACACAAAGGAAAAAATTAATTGACTTTTTCTTATTACACTTAAACCCACTTCCTATGTCCTTCCCACATAATGCAAATTATGAACCCTGTAATTTCACACTTCTGTTTGTCAATAATGAGAAGCAATTTAAACATTATAGCGAGTGCAAACAGTCGGGGTAAGAGCTGCAGCTTCATCTCCAGTGAAGTGTTACATGTCCATACCCTATCACAGTCATAGGCACACAGTGTCTCTGGGTGTGACTGCAAAGCTACAGACTGATAGAGGAAAAAGCGGAAAATGAATAGGGAATATTATTAACACCAGAGATGTGGGGACTACAATACAATTTGGAAGGTGCTTTCTAGGACCTGTTCAATCTTTTTCTGTAAAAAGAAAGGGGGCTCTTGCTAACCTGGTAACAGGGACTGTTACTGTGCTAAGGAAATGGGAAGCAACAATAAATGAAACTTGTTTGAATTATTCTTTCAGAGCCCATGGAGGAAGGAGTAGTCACATAGGTAACACAGAGAAAGGTAAAAATAGTTTAGAGCAGTATATTGCAATTACAGATCACACAACTGTAAAGGCTTTAAAGTCTGAACTTGGGGGTGCTGCAGTAGGTCCTGCATGACTGCTTGTAAAGTGGCTAAGTCACCTAGCCTACAAATAGCTTGGATGCTCTCCGCTCATTCATAAGATGCAGTTCTGGACTTATACAGGTTAATTGCAATGCCTGAGGCCACAGAAGAAGCACTTTTAAAACACTACAGTAATCTTTTCTCACTCTCAAGTAGCTTATGCCTCAAATAAAAATCTGCCTTGTTTTTAGTAACTCATTTGACCAATATTGAAGTCAAAAGTCAGCCCACTGATGAAGCTAGCTGGTAACTTCTTGACCATTGGCAGCATCCCAGCTGATGATGGCTACCAAAAGCCTAGACTTTTCAAGAATAATTCTGTGGGTTTTGTTGTTCTTTAAAAGCATGTGGGAGCAAAGCTTCTCATGCATTTCTGTAAGACACATAGACTGTAGGTAACAGCTCCATTCCTGAGATAAAGTGACAATTTCCACAGTGAAGGTAAAGCCCACGTTAATGTCATTTTCAGGACCGAGACTAAGGCTAAAGAATGAACTCCTGCAGACACCAAGAACCACCTTAAATATTACCATCCTCCACCTTTCAAAAGAGACATTCTTCTTGAGCCTTCCTTTCTCTAGGGGAAAAATAGAGTACATTTACATGAATTTATATATATAGATATAATGCACATTTGGTTTATGCATATACAGAACAAAACCAAGACCCTATTAAAGGAAAAAACAAAACCCTATTAAAACAAAGCCTTATTCCAAATGCACAATTTTCCCCAAGAGAGTGATGAGGCTGAGCTGTTAGTGTTAAATAGCAGATCCATCACTTCAGGCTTGTGCTTGGATATTACTATGAAGAAATTAAAATGAAAAGCCCTATCAAGCAGTCCTTCTCCATGTGCCAGAACCACTGGCCACAGAGGACAGGACATCCTTGGAAGAAGGAAGAGGTAACTCTGGTGCAACTCTGAGCCAGACCTCCAGGCTGCCTGCAGGCTTTGGGAAACCACACACTGGGGTAATGATTATGAGGTGCTTAACCCTGTCCCAATCCTGTAGGGGTTTTGCAGCATCCGAACTGAAGAGGAAGAAAGGAGATCACAAGATGTCACCCACCAATACAGAGTCCAATCCCCTCATCTTCAGAGTACAGAGGACAGCTTTTCTCTGTGCCTCTGACCAGCTCTTGAACCTGCTCTTTTCCCAGCAAGAACCTGATTGCTTTGTAAAATGTCCAGCCTGCAGACCTAGATGTACTTTTGACTAATGCCAACAAAACCATGATGTGCAGGCAACCACAATGCTGCCCCAGCTCTTGGAGTGTTTTGGCTGCACGGAAGACAGAGTGTCTTAGCATGGAAGTATTACTAGGTGGTATCTGGGTGACAGTGTGCAGATTACCATGTGAAAGTTTGCTGGTGAGGCTGTGAATGTGTTGACTGAAGTGCAGGATGAGGGTCAGAGCTGGCATAACCTGTGTGGTGCAAATGGGTTGGTGCAAATAAGTGAATTTGGGGTGCAAAGACTCAATACCTGGCTAGGTGTTTCAGACCCTCTCCTTCAGCTTGACTGAGCTGAGGATGGTCAGGCTTACCTGAACTCTTCTCAGGCACCTCACCACAGCACGGCAAGCCTAACCCACATGCAGTTCAGGACAAGGGATGTAGACTACCCTTGGCTCAATCTATAAAGTCTTCTAAGCAGACTGCAAGTTCCCCCCTCTACAGCACAGACCAGGATAAAGTACCATGTTGCCCTTCCCCAAATAAATCGCAAGGTTTATTTCTACAGAAGATATTTCAATTATCAAAAGAAATTGTTAAATTCTTATCCCACTATTTTAAAGTAATCAAGGATGCAGGAACATTTCTTAGTGAAACAAGAAGAAATGCAATGCTCCTGGAACCCTGGTCGGGAAATGATGAAAACTCCAGCCTTTTCAGTATACCTGGGACTATGCTAATGTGGTCCTTTACCTATCACTGTACTGTATACAATAATGGTTTTACACTCACAAAGTCTCTCTCTCCTTTCTTTGCATAACCAGAATAGATTAAAACAATTAAAAAAAAAAAAAAGATAATTAAACCCAGATTACATTTAGCTTGAAAGGGGGGGCAGAGGCACAGAAGTACGGGTGTCTGTTTGGGAAGGCTGGTCCCAATGTGCAGGGAAAGGCAGAGGAAAAGGGGCCAAGGACTCTGTCCTGGTAGAGAGATGTGGCCTGTGCTGTGGGAGACAGGAAAAAGGAGGGGAGGCTGAAAAGGGAATAAAATAGTTGGTCCTGCTTGGGAGAGATTAAGTGTGATATTGCCCAGGGTAGGGAAGGAGAAAAGATGCAGAAGGCTGTGTCCTGTTTGGAGGGTCTGCAGCGAGGGAGGGGAAAAGAGTACAACAGTTGTTCAATATGTGGACTTGAGGTCTGAGGAACATAAATTTATTTCTAGTATAAATTAATGCTACATCTCAAAGTGCAGGGCCAGATTCTTCCAACTGATCAGGTTCAACTTACACTGTGTCCTGCTCTAGAACTGGGATATCGTCAGGCAATAATTGCAACAACTGCACTGAGGATTTCCTTCAGGATGTGAAAGGTACCCAGGAATTTGTTTAAAGAAAAAGTCATGCCATTAAACTACTGAATGTGGAAGTTTTTTAAGCAGATGATGCTTCACACTCATTGTCTATTAAGTGCAAAATCCTGTAACTGGAAAAAAAATATAAAAAAAAAACCAAAACCCCAATATGTGATTTCTCAAATTCTAAAGCTGAAGGGTTGTGCAGGTGTTTACCCAGTGGCTCTGGGTTTGGGAAGGCAACCTGGATGCTAAAAGGCCAAGAGCTAGCTGGGGCACTGCAGAGCGACACTTGGGCAAATTATTGCAAGGATTTGGTGGCTTTGTTACCAAAGAGAATTATACTGGGCATTTATGCAGGCTATTGCCAAGCTGTTTAAAGCAATACACTGATTAATAAATAACTGAAAGAGCTTAAAAGAATAAGAGGATAAATTTCTTGCCGTAATCAAGTAACAAATGATGCAAAACATGGCAGGATCCCAAGCTACATGATGAATCGGTGTGTGACTAAGTGGTGTCTTGATCAAATACAATGCCAGCCTACGAAGAGATGTGTTATTTTCACTGAACAGCCCACAGATACTTAAGCAATACTTAGATGTATAATAAGTCTTTTATTCCTTTCCGTGTCAGACCACTGGAGAGACAAAAGGTGAATATCCAGAGCCTCACAGGAGGCCATGGAAAGAAAACCCAGACATCAGATACCAGATTTTAAAAAGTCTGTACCTTGAGATGATATTCCATCTCAGGACATACAGAATTGCAAGTAATAACAGTGGAATGGTCCTGAGACTTGAAATTGCATCAAAAGCTCTTGAACAGTGGCTAAGCAAAGCTGAAATACCCTATTAATATCACAGTTGACAAAACAGCAGTAAAGTCTTTCCCTCTTTGTCATGCCTGCTCTAACCAAAATATGAACTTGCTAATGCTTCCATTCTTGAAAAAATATTACATTACTACTTTCCTAGAAGATGCCTACTCATAAAAATGGAATTTCCACCGAGAGAAGAGTTTTACCGCAGGAGCTGACAGAATTTTCTACAATGTACAGAAATCACCTTAATATATTTCACCTATTTTCTTCCTGAAAATCGGAGCTCAGAAACAGTTGTAGAAATCAAATGTTATCATGATATTGTTAAAACACTAACTCATACAAGTATTTAAGTTACTTGATTCTCCTGCCCCTTTTCTTGGAAAAAAAAAATATAGGGTAAACAAATTCCTGCCTCCTGTGGATTATAAAAAAATGTCCTAGCAGAAATAAAAAAGCTAAGGAATGAGGGGAAAGATTTTAACATTAAACAAAGCACGTCAACTTTACTGAGAGCTGCTCAAAGATACCAGAAAGTCCTATAGCACATACCATTATCACTTTAATCTACCTCTCAAGCAAAACTGTCAATCCCACACACTATCCAAACTTTCCAGACCATCTGGCAGGAAGTTTACATAGAACCCGAGAAAATTCCTCTGATTCCAGTCTGGATGGACCAAACAGTGTGATCAGTGAGGTTGATCTAAGTAAGGAACACATTTGGGTACTTGTCTCAGGCGTAGCTGGATTTCTTTGCCCTCAGAGAAGATACTCATTCTTTACTGAAATAATTGGAAAAAGAGAAGTACGTGCTCAAGCATTTATTCAAGTTCTAGGAAACTGAACACTTTCAGACTATATAGTAGTGGAGGGTAAGAGGCTGTTGTCTGGCTCTGCTGGCAGAGATCCACCCAGATCTCTTCCACAGGACTTACTTAGTTTAGGAGAACGAATGAATTCACCAGTTTTATTAAAACAAGCTATTACACTGTACTCATGGTTTGTAATCAAGCACCAACAATAATAATGCTCTACAATCAAATAGCTCCAGAATATCCTACAGCAACACCTCAATAACTCTTTTGGATATGATCTGACATCCAGTCAGGAACACAAGTTTCCAGTCACACACACCTTGCTCAGAGACCTAACTTACTACACCAGGGATACACCCTCAGGATTAGGCCTTGGGCTGTTTTCTAGCCATTGGAGAGTTAAAACACAGGCAGGCATTATGCCCCAGAAGTGCCAAGTGTATATGCACTACACAGTAACCTGATTGTACCGGAAGAGCATTTTAAAATGGCTTCATGACACAAATCTAATACGCACTCAGTGTGAATTGCACTAATCACAGTTTTCAAATTTCACATATAATACCTCTGTGCGATATCAGCAACAAGAAAACAGCATAATGCATAGAAACTGCATCCATTCTCAGCCCCTTATACTGACTGAAATACTATTTGATTAAGCAAGAATATAGTAACATGATAAAAATATATATACAAAATTTGGTATTGCTCAAGTCCAAGTACTTCCCTTTCCTCCCTCTAAAAGAAACACAAAAAAGGGACAAACTGCTTTAGTCAAACCAGGAAACTGCTGGAATCTTCACTCCCTGACAGAACTGAGGTTCAGGGGAGTGGCTTCTGATGGTCTGAAATAAATGGGTTTTTCACTGTTAGTTTCCAGAGGAACCCAGGTAAGAAGTAAAGAAACATTTAAAAAAAATAAAAATAAAAAAGGTTGTTATCAGAATATTTCCAGGCCATACTTGAAGTAAGAAAATGGCAACTCTCATTTTAACAGTATTTTTCAGGAATATTACCAGCCAGTTCTGGAAATTCATAATATGCCACGGCTCAGATATGTATTCAAGCTCTGGGTCCTTATTAAATAATAATGCATTACACAACTTTCTTAACACAAAAAAACGCATCTTCACTGCATGGTTACCCTGGAAAATCTATATCTGAGCCTAGTCAAAATCCGGATATTCTCCTCACTGCAATGTATATACTGTGACAGTATTTAAATTACAGGTGACTGAGACACAACAGCTGGGGTTTTCTATTCTGACACCCTCTGTGGTATTCACTCAGCCAGATCTTTCACCTGTGAGGTAACATATATCTCTTCTGAGACACATATGGGAGGGCACTGGGAAGACCACTGGAGGATTATCTGCAATCAAGTCATTTTGCCACAAGCTTCACTACAAAATGCGTGATTTGCAGCCTGATTTAAATAAAATCCCACTCTCTTATCCTTCTAAGTTAATTTAACAGACCTCCTGCTTTGAAGTCCAGAAATACTTTTTAATGAGGATATAAGCAAAATGCTTGGGATAAAACTCCTCTAAGAGCTCCAATTAACAGGCCAGTTATGACACACCAAAACTCCATCTCTCCACCATTAGAAAAGCAGTAACATCACCAAACCACATCACTGATTTCATCTGGAGAGAGTTATGTGTGTGTGTGTAACCTACAATGCAACAGTGGCGACGATTCTAACATGACAGTGGCCAGAAATACAAGGAAATTGCTAGAATTGTACAGGCAGAGGGCTTGGAAAAGCCCCCTCAAATGCAGATATAGCAATCTATGACACAGTCATCTTCACATGCAAGAGTGAAAAACAGAAAGGAATATGTTTAATTGCATCATTTAATTATTCAGTGCAGTGACCTCAAAGTGTGTTATTAGAGTGAATTAATTTCTCTGTTGCAGCTCCCCGTTTGTAGATAGCTATTAGTAATTCCAATTTATAGAGAATTTATTCCAATTTATAAGAGAATCAGATGATGAATCTGACCCAAAGACTACTCAAGCCATGTTCCTTTCTCAGAGCTAGGAGGGCAACCTACCTGATCCTCCCTGCAACAGAGAGAGGATCTACTGATCTTATTTGTAGACCTTCAGATTGAGAAAAAAAAATGTCCTTCCAGCTATCATGGGTTCATTTTTTGTGCTTGCAATAGAAAAATAAACCAGGCCCTGCTTCTTTGGAAAAAAAAATAGCTAAGCAAACCAATATTGCAAGGCCATAAGCTATCACTTTAATTATTAAAAAATACATTAAGACCCAAGAACAGCCTTTGGCTATTTCTTAACATCGAAGTTCAGAATTAAAACAATCCTTTACATGAATTTTATTGTCTTACTACCTAATCATGCCTGCACTCACTTAAGACAGAAGGCTGCTGAACTGAGTTGAACTGCACAATTTCACCATTCTAGCTGATATATTAAACTAGACAATTCATTCTCAGCATCAAGAGATTAAGCTTTATGCAAGAAATTGCTTTAGAAAAATCACTGAGATATCATCCGTGACACAATGGGTTAAAATTATCAATAGTGGTTGCTAGACTCGTTTCCACTCTTTAACATCCCATGGGAGAAAAAATACAGAGAACAGAAGCATCTGGGGAGAAAATGGAAATATATTTGAGTTTGGAGTTTTGTATTTTGTAATGGAGGTTAAAAGGAAGCCTTAAAAAGGCTGGAGTGAAGGCAGCTGATGTCTTTCACTGGAGATAAAGCTGTCCAGTCACCTCATGATTTCTACTGTTGCCATTAGGTTAAACATTATCATCATCATTGTATTTGTGTTTTCCTGTGGAATCAATAAAGATGTGAGGAGTCTACTTATTGCCCTTGCAAGCATTCCTGGAGTCCTGTATTTTCTGAGCAGTTTTGAAATTGCCAAACAGAAAGAAGTGCTGAAAAGTTCAAAATTGTTCATTTAAGAGGAGCATGCTAGATTCAGAGTCTGTAAAGGAAGAATTCCATATAAAACTGCTCCCAATGATCAACTAATTGGCTTTTTTGTTGCCCTTTATATAAAAAATCAGAAAGAATCGCTAAAAGAAAAGGGAGTGTTGGTGGTCACATCCAGCTGATTTGCTCATTCAGCAGCATCTGCAGAGCTTGCTATTATTTTGTAACCTGTTACAAAACCTTGACATTATTGACCAACGTCCAGGCTGCAACCAGGTTCCAGTGGCTCACTATTCATGAGCTTACTACCCAACATATAGCAGAAGAACGCATGGCTGAAATAGCAACGAGCCAATTTTTCAGCTAGATATATTCCTTCCAGGAAGCAATCCTTTGTAGTTTTATGCATAATATCATAGCATTGCATATTAAAAAAAAATCCAGTTTTAAAGGATTTAAGCTGCCAGTTATGTACTTTACCAGCACATTAAATAGTTTTCTGCATTTTCAATATGCAGTAGGATTTTTTTTCATTGACTGTTGGACACAGATTATACAAACCTTTGCTCAGCTAACACCTTGGAGCACAAGTTGTTCTGATCCAGTACATATATAGGCAGAGTCAGTGTCTTCAAAGGTTAAAATATGCTGACTAAAAAAAATGCATAATATTGACCCATCTTCATTCTCTCAACTATTCTCCTATTAATGGTGTTTTTTATAAGCAAAATTACTTTTTCTATTCCTAGCTTAACCTGGGCTCTGGCTGTTAAATTTGGGGTTTACCCTTGGTAAATCAGTGGAAACTTATCTCTATGGAAGTGAATGAAATTCCAGTTACAAACCTACTGCTCTCATATCGCCTTTCCCAGAGAGTATTTGAATAATTTTATTAAAAATAACATCACAACTGTCCTTCACCGCTCGGACTGCAGTATTACAGCCTTCATGACCAAAGAACCAGCTGCCAGTGCTACTGCACTGACTAGAAGGATGCTGAAGGAGTATTTGGTGGATTCCAAGTTGAAAAGAAATATGGAGTTTTAAGAGCAGTACCATTCTGCAAGCAATATTAGGGTTTCTTTGCTTATCTCTATCCTCCCTCTCTTTTTACCACTGCTCACAACCATGCATGATTCTGTTTTTCATGAAAGAGTTCACTTTAGTAACGCCTATGTCCCAGCAGCAATGAGCATGATCAATATGTGACCTCTCTTCTCCCAGTGAATTTCACCTGCATAATGAATGCAATTAATAAATTAACATTATATAAATGGCTGCCACCTTCTCACCCCTAATCACCCTCATTCTTTAAAAGAAAGGAGTTGCTTTTTTTAAAAAAGATTTACTTCAGTACCCAAGCCTTGGAGCTTTTTCCCTCAGAGTATCTGTGCTCATACCACGTGGTGCCTGGCTAATGCTGCGCAGTCAATTATGCAGTATCTGGGCAGAGAAACAATCACAGCACGTTTGGAAGTAATGTGAAAGTAATCACCTGATGCCTCTTTTTTAGCCCACCGCTAGTGGAAAAGGAGCTCTAAAAAAAGCACTTTTTCTGCTGTTCTTTGCCTCCTTCCCTGTTTTAGTAAATACCTGTTCTGCATTAGGCACAATGACAGCGGGGCATATTCAAAGTAGGGGGTGATTGGTTGTTACTATCCCACATTATCAAGTAGTAGAGCTCTCACGTTTTGTACACCGGTGTTTAATATAACAATAGGAAGACAAGCACAATGGTACACTCTCACACACATTGCCAAGACTGGGCTTGGCTGTTCTTCTCAAAGAGGAAAAGGAAACCTGTTTACTATACAGGACTAAAATCATCTCAAGCTGTAACTGGTCGTACATTTTTATATATGCACACCCCACAGTGATGCAAGTTAATCAATATGATATGAATTACATTACAGTTTTCAATATGATTACATTTTTCATTTAGGAGCTTGAAAAGTGATTTCTCCTGATGTTTTCATAACACCAGCAGCATAGCATTACACAATTTTGCTTGGGAGGGATGGGAAATATTAAAAAATGCCAAAACACGAGAGCCGAGTTATATACCTGCAGCTCCTCTGCTCCTGCTGCTAACATTTACCAGCCCTGATCCCCGGAACTTCTGCTGAACGCCTCGGCTCTCACTCTCACGGTCAAAAACCTGAATCTTCAAGCTACAAAGAAAAGGTTATCACTTCAATTCATTCGTGGGCAAATTGCTCAAACTCATCTGTCAATCAACAGTCCACTCCAGCACCCAAATCTATCACAGGTGTTTACTCCACAGATTCTCACAAGCAAGCTGGAGCAGAGAAAATGTTTAATGACAGCATCATGCCAATGACACATTTTCTGCAGATAACATTTGCATTATGTGTTTACTGCTTGCAGAGCATCTGGAAGACATCAAGTGAAGAGGAAGACATACTTCTTTTTCTGAGCACATATTCCAACAAAAATGGTTAGTCCATAGGAAAGCACTTCAGATGGGGAAACTCAGATTGTCTTCCTAGTCCCTTCTACCTTCTCCATTTCTTTCCATCCTACTCCATTACCTTTCTGCCCCGTTTTTTTTAATCCCTGTCCTTCTCATTTGGGAAAAAAATATATCTAAAGGGAGAGTAAAACAGACTCAGACATATCTTTCTCCCATACTTTCTGTGATTTATCAATTTTGAATATGAATTGAGATTTAAACTAATCAACATATGGTTAGAAGTATGAATATTCATGAATTCTGAATCCCAGTATTACTGTAAAGAATATATGTTGTCTAATCACCATGCTTGGAAAGGAAGCTAGCAGTCTCTTTAACTGACCCGTGTCCTGTGAAGTGCACATTTTGGACAATAAGCTGTGATACATGTGTGTATCCTTTGAAGGGGACAAAAGAACTAAAACCAGACAAGTATCTTTATGAATTTCTAAAGCCCTCTGCTTGAAAATCAAAGCATCTCAACAATTTCACTTTGATGGCAGACAGGAATGAAATATCTTAAGTATTACTATAAACTAAATATTAGTTTAGATTTGCGATTCCACAACCTAAAAAAATCTGAGGCTCACACAACGAATCAGTAGAGAAATGTGAAATTAAATATAAGCATTTATTTTCACTTGGGCAGACATTAACATCCAGCAGCAATCTATTTCATATAAGTAATAAGCTGCTGCCACCTTCTGAAAAAAACTCAGCATGACCATGAATATCATTCTCACAAGGGCAAAGTAACTCGAGATACAGATTTGGAGCCAAGAATATTAGGCAACAAAACAAGTTCTACGCCAGCATACATGCAAAACAAAAACAACCACAAAACTCTGAGCCTGCGTGTTCTTGCTCACAAGGCGACACTGAGGGTGGCCCAAACACTTCCAAGCACACATATAAGCACATCACACTTATCCCAGCTCAGCAAAACGCTTTAACATCTGCTAACCATCACCAGGCAGAAGTGCCACTGAAGCAAACCAACTGTAAAGTCACCTCTCTTGAGCCATACACTTATCTACTTTCCAATGCCCACCTGCCTGAAGAGAAGTCCACTCTCCTCGGGGATACCTTCCAACCACACCTTCCCTCTTATAAAGCAACTGAAAGTCAACATTTCTCCCAGCGGTTTCTGCAAGAACAACCCGATCTCCAGAGATGCCATCACCATTACTGACAACCAGGGGCAACCTTTCTGGAAGAACTGAATTCACTAAGGGTGGTGGCACGAGTGATACTCTATGCCTTGTAAATGGGTGCCCACTAACCAAAACTAGCCATGTTCTGATCCAGAACCAGGAGCTCCTGCTAAAGCAGAGAAGACCCAAATCTTTGGTGACTACATGGAAGAGTTGACCTGGTGCTTCTGCTCCCTCTACCCACTTTATAGTGGTGGTACAAGCTTTATTTATGGTTTACGCTCTGGAGGCACAAGCAGTATCTGCTAGAAAGGTAGAGCAGTAGCAAACCAGAATCGCTGTTGGCTCCAGTGCTACACAGCCAGTACCTCTGCTATGAACATACTGATCACCTTCCAAAAATTTCCTAAAAAATAAAATCACACCATTTTAGCCTGATTTTCTAAGAAAGTGAAGATTATATCACCTTACTGTCTAGCTGCTTCCTCTTCCAGCAACTTTTGAATGCACTGCCCAGTTTCAACTTATAGGTAATTGATTGAAAGTCTCAAGAAAAAAAGAAGAAAAATAATTTCTAGAAATTTAGAGAGCCCATAGAATGCATAGCCCGAGAAAAGTAATCTTCAAAAGCTGCACTGCTGACAGGGCAACGAGCTTCCAAGAATCACTGAACTACAGCCCTGTGATCTAGGGGAGGAGGAGAATAAAAGTCATAATCCAAACCATAATTGCACATGCATTTTCTGTGCGACTAAGGACCTACGATGGCTGAATATTAAACCAGATTTGTCTTGGGAGCAATTCTGAGTTATGCCAGGAACATGGCCTAAATCAACCCAAAAACATGGAGGATAATTAACATACTCTGCCATAGCGATGATCTTTTGGATGCAGGTCTGAAGGCTTTTCTAGTAACACAGGAAATGTACGAGACTTACCCTTCAAGATGCTTGCAAGAACAAAACAATCCAACATGGAAACACAGAGTTATCACTGACCTCGCATTACTAGAGAAAAAATATGTGTACCACCCCTCTGTTTGCAGCATAGAGCCCACATCCCTCTCTGTATGTGTACTACCAGCTCTACATTTCTTACTGCTAACAGCTAGCTCTCCATGTGCCATTCGAGTGGTCTGAGGCACTGTTCATCTGACCAAGAAAAAGGCAGCTGTTCTGAGGACAGAACAGCTTAATTTCATGATAGAACTTGAAAAAAAAAAGTTATGGCAAGCATAAGACTGATTATTTCTAATTTGAAGTATTTGTCTAAAACTCATTTAATCTTTACTTCAAAAACTTGCATGAGCAGCTTCTTCCCACCATTAAGGGGGAGCTTATGATCCCATCTGGGATTATTTTTTTGCTAAAACTACACCCAGGGATGGTGACTCAACCCCCTCCCTGGGAAGCCTGTTCCATGTCTTGACAACTCTTTTGGTGAAGAACGTTTCCTTAACATCTCATCTGAACCTGCCCTGGCACAGCATGAGGCCATTTCCTCTTGTCCTATCACCTGTCACTTGGCTGAGGAGACTATCACCCACCTCCCAACAAACTCCNGCGGTCCACCAACACTCCCATGTCCTTCTCTGCCTGGCAGCTGTCCAGACCCTCTTCCCCAAGCCTGTAGTGCTGCACGGGGTTGTTATGTTTCTGGTGCGGGACTCTGCACTTGGCTTTATTGAACCTCATCCTGTTGGTCTCAGCCCATCGGTCCAGCCTGGTCAAGTCCTTTTAAAGACTTTACTCATCACATTTTTGACCACTGGGCTTCCCCCCGCCCCAATTTCTGTGCAGAAATGCTACGCCTGGGATGGAGCCCGCCACTTCTTCCTTCGGCCTTGCTTCCTCCCCTTGTGTCCGCACAACCACCAGCGGGCCCCGCGC
>VXBZ01009605.1:96856-145909 GCA_013399135.1 Heliornis fulica | reverse complement strand
GGCGGGAGGGAAATGGCGGCAGCCGGCTCGGGGGCGGGCAGGGCTTCGCCGCCGCCGTTTGCCGCCCTGCGCCGTTGGGGCCGCTGGCGAGGAGCGGGAGCGGTCCGTGCGGTTTGCCCGGTACCGGGAACGGGCGCTCGGGTCGGGAGGCAGCGCCCGCGGGAAGCGAGGGCGAGGAACCGGGTGCGGGGCCCGCCGGAGCTGGCAGAGAGAGCCACAGCCGAGGGTGCGGGTTCTTTGCGGGGCGGGCGAGCTGGGCTAAGCCCGCCCCTCACACCTCTGCCCGGCGGGAGCCTTGTGCGTGACCGCAGCGGGCGGGCGGGAGCCGGGAGCGGCCGTGGGATGTCCGGCCAGGTCCCGGCGGCACGGATCAGGTTCCCCAGGGAACCGCGGTGCTGAGCACCCTGGACAGCGTGTGGCGGCTGCGCCAGAACATGGTGGAGCCCTTTGGGAGCAAGCACGTACCCGTCTTCTTGGTGTGCTGTCGAGATGGCATCACCTGAGGGGTTTGTTACTCGGCAATTCAGAGACTGGTCTGAGAGCTGGACTGAAACCGGACTGGTCTGAGTGCCAGACTGCAGTCCAAGGGCTGGGCTGAAGAGAAGGGTGTCTCACAGGTAGTCCAGAAGCAGCATGGAGACTCCATGTAACCACATCTGGGACACATCAAAAGCAGCAGTTTAATCAGCCCTGAAGCATATTTAAGAACATAATCCAGAGCAAGAGCCCGTTTCCTAGCATCTGGTCCGGGGAAGTTACTCACAGTTACCCAGTTGCATCTTAATTCATTTTGTCTTAATTTCATTACCTTCTGTTGACAATGTCATCTACTTCAGTGATGTATCTCAACTTCAGTAAATTAGGCACTGCCTGCAACATGAAGAAAAGCCATAGGTGGTGTGAATGGAAGTGGTGTGTCCAGAAGGCACCTGCTGTGACTGCTCCCTTGGCAGGGGACACACCAGGCTGATTCCCCCTCCAGTCCTGCCTGTGTTACGGTAATGAAAACATGAATACCCTGCAGAGAAGAGAGGACAGGGACTCAATTTTTAGAGGAATTACGATGACTACTTTTTTTTTTTTTTCCAAAGTGAACTAGAGAGCTATAGGGAGGAACTCAAGGCATTAAAGATAATCTTAACATGTCAGAAAAAAAAAGCAAGGTATGATTTTGACATTTGCAGTGGTGGAAGCATTTGATCAACAGTACTATGCATATAGCAACTTTTGGTTTGTTATGTTTTATAACCCTGTAAGTACTTGCAAGATAGAAGGCTTTAGATTAGGTTTGCATCAAAGTCACACAGAATTGTTTAAAACCTTTGAAATTATCTTCAGATGTCCATCAGTTTGAACTGCCTTAGTTCCATTAAAACCTGACCTTAATGTAGGATACAGTTTTGGCCCATTATAAATAAAACTCTTGTTCAAATCACACACTAGCTATTAGAAATCTTTCATTTCCTGAACTCTGAAATTCTTTAATGCCTTGCCTTTTTAGGCAGTTTTCATGCCTGTCAGCACTGGGCTTGCAAGGCAATTTCAATTCCTAATCTGCAAATTTCTCAGTGTTCTGTTGGGTTTATTTAAAAGCCTGCCTTGTGGGTGGTGGTGGTATAGGAAACAGGGGATTATGACTTCTTAATACAATTACACTGGAGCTGAAGGAGAGTCACAAAGGAAAATGAACTTTTATTCAAACATCTGTCAGGCGTGACATAGACCAGGAGAGATAAAATCAAGATTGAGTTATTTTACTGTCTGATGTTATGTTACCTCTGCATTCTTGAATTGTATTTAAAAAAAATAATCTGGACAATCTCTTTTCTCTTATGTCACCTCATTATTGAATTTAAGAAATTCCATAGAATCACAGGCTGATTTGGGGTTGGAAGAGACCTCAAAGCCCATCTAGTCCCAACTGCCTGCCATGGGCAGGGGCATCCACCACTAGACCAGATTGCCCAAAGCCCCATCCAATTTGTCCTTGACCACTGCCAGGGAGGGGGCAGCCACAGCTTCTCTAGCAGCCTGTGCCAGTGCCTCACGACCCTCACAGAGAAGAATTTCTTCCTGATATCTAATCTACATGTGCCCTCCTTCAGCTTAAACTCATTCACCCTTGTCCTGTCACTACATGCCCTTGTAAACAGTCACTTTCCAGCTTTCTTGTACCCCTTCAGGTGCTGGAAGTCTGCAATAACGTCTCTCCAGAGCCTTCTCTTCTCACACCTTTTGCAAGCAAGAACATTCAGAAAGGAGCTTTTCATTTCAAGATTTTATTTCACCAGGAGATCACATTTTACCTGTTCTGGTTTTGTGTTGGGTTTGCTTTGTTTGTTTGTTTGTTTTTTTTTCAGAGTACTGTTGTGTCAAATCTTCTGTTGTTTTCTTTTTTATAATCCCAGACTAGCATTTATCTGTAATAGTGGTGTTCATGTAATTCCAAAACAATTCTGAGCATTAGTACACAGTGATCTCTAGGGTCTTGTGGTTTTGTTTATGCTAAGAATCTTCAGTGAGGCAAAACCAATTGCTTATTTAATTATGGGACTGTGTACTTCCAGAACAGTCAGTGGTGGGATGAAGTTTTGAGACTGAACATTCCAGTGTAAATCCAGGTCTTTCACTTTACACACAGTTTGTGCTGGTTGGCTGTGGATGTACTTTGCACTTCTGCGCGGTTTGTGTGTTGTTAGTGAAACCCCATATGCCTGTACTAAAAGCAGAGGTAATTGTTTCTGTCTTTGTTAGGCAATTTTTAAATTTTTTGATGTAGAAAGAAAGAGGACTTGAATGCATCTCCAGAAATGCATGACTTCTGTGCTGTTCACTAGTGCTGAGTAGTGGGAGAATTCAACATTAAGGTAAACTAATACCAAAGACACTTGAGAATTGGCAGTGAAGTAACCTTTTATAACAAAACTTTCATTCAGACAACTAGCTGGCAGCTTCATTATTGGTAGGCCAAGCCTGTATAAAGAATGGAGGAAGCAGAATAAATTTAGCCTGTCGTGTTCCTCCCCACTTGTAAGAAAGTGTTGCTCATAAAGTTGCATTCCCTTTTCTAGGAAGCAGCCAGCTCCAGCGTCTCAGTATTGACCTGTATATCGGTTACATATTGTTTATTTATCTTCAACCTAAATAAAAAAATAGAAACAGAAGTTAAAAGATGCTTTCTGAGCTTGATTTTTCTGCTAACCTGTGGCTGGTAGTTGTTTACTCCTTTGGGCAGTGGATGTGACTCCTAAGTATGCCCTCCTGCTTTTTTTATGCTGACTTCTTAGAAGCTTGTATTCCCTGGATCTGGAGGTGTGTCACTCCCTAAGGATAATGCATTCCATTGCTTAAAACTTCACTGTTAAAAAAGAGTCTTTACCTGAGTAGTCTGTCTCCCCCATGCCAGATGTTTCTCTCAGGCCAGTTTTTTGACTAGAGCAAAAGATGAGCTGATGGCTATTGATTTACCTTTCTGAAGATGCTCTGGTAGCTTGCAAGCGAAGGCACGGTGCCTCCATCCTTTGGGCCAGAGGCCTCTGTCATCTTTAGCAAAAAGCTGGCATGGATGCCAGTGACCTGCCCCAACATGAAGTGGCTCTGCCATTGCAACTCAGGCCGTTGGAGTATAAAGTTACCTTGGGAAGAGAACATCCTTATCGCTTAGGCTCCAGGGAAAGTGGGGTTTGTGCCTCTGTCCCTGAAGGGTGTTGATCGAGTCACTTAAACCAGGCTGGTGACATGTAACTGGTTTCCAAGGCAGAAGTGGAAGAATGGGCTGTGCTGTTTCAGACCCAGTTTTTGACAGCAATTGGTAAGGTAAAGAATCGTGCAGACTGTATGTAACATATATATCCAAATAGAAGTTGCCCTGGCACCGCTGTGGTGGTGTTTATTAACAGTGAGTATTTATTTTTGCACCTAAGTGTTGCTTTTTAAACATACTTGGTTTTGAGAACTGAGTGTGTACAAATCGGGCAAAACTTCCTGTGCCAGCTGGATGAGCAAGAACCGCTTCACACTTTCTATTATTAGTCCTTTCTGAGTTATTTGTACATTTTCCTAGCTCAAGGCATTTCCCTTGAAATTCTCCATGCCTTACCTATTTCTGAGAAAAGCACAAAAGAAAAATGTTGCTGTTTCATCAGTGGTAAAAAAAAGTGTCCCACTGCTCTGATGAGATTCGTGCCTTTGAGCAACTTCTTGAAACTGGAGAGGAGCACGTGCACGGGAGATTCACCACAACGATGGGGAAGCGTTGTTTCTTTCCTTCTGCAGCTCAGCCCACACTGTGTGAAGTTACAGCCTTGTGTTGGGTGGATGCTTCACTGAGCTTGAGATCAGTATCCTTTACAGGTGTTCTTGGCAGAGGTCGCGGAGCAGTAAGCACCCTGGCACTTCAGTGTGCCGGATGTCTCAGAAGGAATGAAGCTTGGCCAGGGAATTGCAGCAAGATACGATCTTGTGGCTAAAGCAGTGAAGTGCTGGCTTTTAGAAGTAGATTTTATCCCCCTCTCTTCCCTGCTCTGCCTGAAGGTTGAAAAGCAAACAGCATAGACCAGTTCTCACAGGCGATGTCACTTAACACACCATGGCTTTTGTTAGTCTAGTCTGAAAACCTGTGGTCTGATTGGCCAAAGTACTTGGTACTCATGGTTCTGGTCAATGAGAATTGTACTTTGGATGCAGCAAAATGTTACAAATTGCAAATAGCCTGAAAATCAGGCTTTGAATGCCTTAAATTAGGCACTTGAAATCAGCAGTCATCTCTGATTGGTTTTAGTCATTATGTTACTGTGCGCTGCTTCACCAGGACGCCAGCTCATGTTAAATACGTCTTTCACTCCTGTAATGGTGTATTATAAAAAGAGACTAAAAGCATATTAAGTTATGCAGAGCACTAAAAAGGTGTTCAATAACAGCCATCTGAATATGTAATTCATATTTAAATCCATTTTCCTGGGGTTCATCTTAAAAAAAAACACGGTAGTGCTGACCACCCTATTGTATTAGTGAAACATCTGTGTACATAGAGAGGTTTTCTGTGTAACATGCTTCTAATGTAACAGTTATTTCCTGAAGACTTCATTAGATAGGGAACAGTAAACTAAAATTCAAGTAGATACCACTTCCCTTAACAAAATATGTGCTAAAAACATGCCCTGTCTTTCAGGAGGTTGCCCAAATTATTGATTGATTGCTGAATCAATCCCTTAACCAAAAAATAGTATGGTTTATATAAATAATCATTCAGCTTCCCTTGATAAATAACTACGCTTCTCTTTTATTTATTTTTTTTCCTGGAGAAGAAGAATACGATGAGCCTCCACAGTGCAAGGCAGGACATGATGTTGTACTGCAGTCACCTGTTGACTGGGTCCTTTTGGATGGCCGGGAAAGTTCAGATGACCATGGAATTGTGCAGTACGAGTGGACGTTGCTGCAAGGCGACTCATCGGTTGAAATGAAGGTACACATCCTATCTTGCACATGGGCAGTTACTTGCAGATTGTTGTGGTTCAAATGTAGAGCTAAAAATATTAAACATATTCAGATGGATATGGCTACCAGGCACCAAAATTAAGAGGACTGTACAATTTGAGCATTTATTTCATAGAAATATAGAGCAACCTAGGTTGGAAAGGACCTCAAAAGATCCTCTGGGGAAACCTTTTAAGGGTCAAGGAGCTAAGATGAGATTATCTTACCTGTCTAATCACATCTGTGAGGAAAGGCTGAGTGAACTGGGGCTGTTCAACCTTGAGAAAAGAAGACTGAGAGGGGATCTCATCAGTTTGAAGTGTGGGAAACTAAGGTAGATGGTCAACTTCTTTTTAGTGGTCTGTGGGGACAGGACAAGGGGCAATGGTCACAAGTTGGACCACAGGAGGTTCCACACCAATGTAAGAAAGAACTTCTTCATGGTGAGGGTGGTGGAGCACTGAAACAGGCTGCCCAGGAGGGGGGTTGTGGAGTCTCCTCTGGAGATATTCAACACCTGTCTGGACTCCTACCTGTGCGACCTTCTCCAGGGAACCTGTTTTGGCAGGGGGGTTGGACTCAATGATGTCTTGAGGTCCCTTCCAACCCCTACAATTCTGTGAATCTGTGAATCTTGAATGCCTCCAGTGATGACTGTACCATGTCCCTGGGGAGTTTGTTCCAGTGATTATTACTAGTGGTTTATACAGCTTATCTCTATCCAGGATGGCATGAGACAGCCAGCAGCAAATAAGTAGGTGACAATACTGTATTTCAGCTCTGATCTCTTTTGGTGTTGTTTGTGCTCACTGCACTTGGGTTTTAGCTTTTGGGATCCAGGTTAGAGGGTTCTTAGTAATTTGGTCTAAAAATAATAAGATATTTTCACCAACAGTCTTCTGTTGATGCTTATGGAGAAACTTCAAAGAAATGTATGATATAGACCTGGTATCTTGAGATTGGGCTATTGTATCTGTATGATTTCTATGTATCTGTGCAATTTGCTTTCAACTTAATCATCAAAGGAGTGGTTATCCATCCTGCCCTTCTTTGTGAATGCTTTAGGAGAAGCAGGAAAGGAAAGGAAAAATGTCTCAAACCCATAGAGTCTACTCACAGTCTGTTCACAGCACAGAATATTCAGTGCTCAGCAGGAACTCCACCTAGAGCAGGAAGGACACGTTAAAAGGGAGAGTGTGTGGACCATAGACCTTGCTGTTGTTGAGATGCTGCCAATGGATAGGAAGGGTGTTAACAGTACAGGATCAGCAGCGGGAGCAGACAAAAACCCAAGTGTCCATGTGTGCCGGTGACACTGTGAGCAGTATCTGACGGTTGCTGCTTATGTCCAGTCTGCTCAGTAACATCAAAGACAAGTTGGATAAATTACCGGTATGAGAAAAGTTACTCAAGATTTGTAATGATGGAGAAAACCAGAACTTTGCCTAACATAGAGCTAGCTGAACACATCAAAACCTGAAATTGTCATTCATGGAAAAACCCAATGGAGCAATTGCTTATGCCTTAGTCTCCTGGAGGGCAGTGTAGGTAACCTGTAGGTAACTGAAGATACCATGTCATGGTTAGGAAACATGCCCCTGGATGAACCCTAAGAAAAGAGATGGGTTTCTCCAGTGAGTAGTTACGGAAATGTATGCACTAATAGTTTTGTTTATATCCATACCCCTTGCAGAGAACACAGCAGGGGTACCCAAAAGTCTTAGTTAAGCCAGTGCTGTGTACTTTATATGTTTTGTCTTCTACTGCAAGATCCACACCTGTGGAAGTGTGACAACACTCAGACGGTTCTGAATTGCTTGAGGCTGTACTGCAATTTGAAACTGTGTGAAGGACCACTGTGAGTTTGTTTATTTTCACTTATTATTTTATGGGCTTAAAAATTCAAGTGTCAGAAGGTTTTCATAAGGAGTGCAAACAGCATAAAACAGACCTGGGCAAAGTTCTGAGAATAGTTGCTAGATATCACCTGGATAAAACAAACATTTTATTATCAAAAGCTGTTCATCTGACCCTTTTCAGCATTATTTTCTGTAAAAATACTCTCTAAATATATCTGTTATTTAGTAATATATCTAGAGTGACACAAAAATTAGAAATTAATTTAAAATTTTAAATTTCATGGTTTTATTTTTACACAGAATCACTCCATAAAATAAAGGCCAGCCTTATATTCAGACCTGCAAAATTAACGTTAATCTTGGCAATGTCTTTATATTTGATAAATGAAAACAATCTTTACACAGGTTTATGTTTAGATAGATGCTTTTCCATTGTGTTCAAATGGGCAGAGTTTTCTTCCACAGATGTGTGCCCACATGATTATCCATGATAATTTAATTTTTAGAGCTGAATTAATAACTGTGATTATTCATACAACCTTCATTTGCTATTTTTAGTGCCTTAGTTGCTATCCTGAAGTTACTGGATTTTGTGCCATCTATTCTTAGAAAACAATATATGAATCCATAGCTACAAAGGAGAATGTGACTGTGTTTAAATAAGATAAAAGCCATCTGTTGTATTGCACTTAGGTACCACAGAATAAATAGAAGGCACAGGAGGGTGAAGGACTGCTATAAACTCCTTTGTATATTGTAGAAAGAAGCCAGCAGAAAGGGCTTTTTGTCCTATTGTGACTATTTTTTTCTATTGCTGCTTAATTTGCTCCTCAGATTGCTACCCACTATAGATGAACTTATTTCAAGAGCAGAGCAGGGCATGGGAACTCAGTGTGGGGCACGGAAAAATTCAGTCTGGCAGTTTGTAAACGTTGCAAGTGACTACATCACATGTCATACTGGACAGAGTTGCAATCTTATTAATAAAGCAGTGCTACCAACCACCTTATCATAAATCACATGGCAAAACAGTGAATGCAGACCAACTTGAGAGAGCACAAAATATTCTAATATTTTACTGTCTACCCTCTAAAATTACACTTGTAACTGCTTTCTAACAGCTCCAGGTAATCAGGTGGATCACAAAAACTAGTATGTAAATATTTAGCATGGTTATTTCTAGAATTGGATGCCAAATAAAGAAAAAGATCAGAAAGTTACATGTTGATATGCTCGAATGGCCTGGCTAGACATAAGAGAAGCATTTAATCTGTGTGAAAATCATTGTGCAGAAATCAGCTCCCTATTCCTAGAAGTTTATGGATGGACACTTCATACCAACGGGGTTTTTTCACTGCTTTTCTTTAATCAGGTACCACAACCAGGAACACTGAAACTGTCTCACATCCAGGAGGGCGGGTATGTTTTCCAGCTGACTGTGACAGACACTGCAGGTCAACGGAGCTCTGACAATGTCTCTGTGACTGTTCTTCCCATGGTTCATTCTGCAGTAGGTGAGTGTTGTGGTTGAACCCCTGCCAGCATCTAAGCACCACGCAGCCACTCACTCGCTGTGCCCATGGCAGGATGCAGGAGAGAATTGAAGAGTAACAGTGAGAAAGCTCATGGGCTGAGTTAAAGACAGGTCAATAGGCAAAGCAAAAGCTGCACACGCAAGCAAAGCAAAACCAGGGATTCATTCACCGCCACCCCTGGGCAGGCAGGTGTTCAGTCTTCCCCAGGAAAGCAGCACTCCATCACGTGTAACGTCTACTTGGGAAGACAAACACCATCACTCTGAACATTCTTCCCCTTCCTTCCTCTTCCGACAGCTTTATACACTGACCATGACATCATACGGTATGGAGTATCCCTCTGGTTAGTTGGGGTCAGCTGTCCCATCTGTGTCCCCTCCTGCTGTGTTGTGCACCCCTAGCTTCCTGGCTGGTGGGGTGGGGTGAGAAGCAGAAAAGACCCTTATTTTGCCTTTATTCATTACATAATAACACCAGTTTCAACTTTGAATTGCTGTTTGAAATTGAGGAAGCAAGCAAGCATCCCCCTCATTCGTTAGCACAGTAACACTTGGAAGCATTTGAGTGTTCATCCCCGTGTAGCTAATAAGCATGCAGGACTGGAAAAATCAAATGCTGCTGTGTGTACCAGGCACACGGTAACAGTTCGTTGTGTAGTCGGACTGCGTGTGACAGCACAGGGCGTGTGCTATGGGGAAGAGCCAGTTACAAGCAGTTAATAGTATGTGTGAGGCAGACTAGTAATAATATTGGCCTACATATGTAGTCTAAAAGATGAGGCGGTTTCTTGTTTTGATGCTCTTGAAGCCTTATGCTACTGTAGGAACTGAAGCTGGAGTTGACCCATCATTTTAAAACTCTGAGCTCAATAAATATGTAAAAGGAATAAAAGGTAGAAAGTGAGTTAGATTTCAGTGGCTGTCAGTTCTGAGAGTTTTAATATAGTAACTTTGAATCACATTGTAATTAGCAAGTTGCTAATACAGATCTGCTGCTTTGGCACAAAGTAAAGGTTAAAGAGCATCATCAGTACATCCAGCTAAACCAGTAGAAACTTTGCTCTGCACCAGTGCAATGTCTCCATGAGTTAGGTTAGTCCCAGTGGCAATAAATTGGTATCTCAAAAAAACAGTTATGAATCAGTTCAGTAACACCTGTATTTCAGCAATTCTTTTTCAGAGTTGTATTCATTAATGTTTGATTCATCTAAAGCAGACAGAGAAGTTTTCTGGTTGATTGATTGGCTTATTTGCTGCTCTGGGTACCTGTGGTATCTTTTGGCTGGAGCATGTTGAGGATTTGCTACCTATTTTCTTTCTTTCTAGGTGCTTTGCAGTTTGGGTGCTGCTGTGAAAGTTAAACCATTCCACGGCACCTCACGTGTGCAAGACTGGTGCAATTATTAGTGCTGATGTTTCAGAGATGCACTTTCTCAGTATGGTTTTAGGGGTTTTAAACAGGCAACTATTTTAAACAGGTTCCTGCCTTAGCTTCCTTAGCATTGCTTGGCTTTTTGGTACATAGCACGGTAACAACCAAAGGCTGTGACTTGCTTATGCCAGTCGATTTGCTGTGACAGTGTTAACCAAAGGCTGAATTTGATAGTGCTTTACAAAGCAATGAATGACTCCGGTGTTGGAAAGGCGAAGGCATGGATGTAAACACTTGATAGTTACAAGGTCAGGATGGGGTTTGGGAAAGCTTTTGAGTGTGCAAAATAAAATGTCCAGGGACATTGTCCATTTCCAGGGGAATCTAAATATTAAAGCAGGTAGCAATCACTTCTTTCTGATGAAGGTCAGTTGTGACATCTTGTGCTCATGCTGTTCTGGCATGTGCTGTAGTGGAGTCAATAGATTGGTGAGGTAAATAAATAATGAGCGTTCTTGTAGTAATTCAGTTAGGTTACAGAAAACATGCCATGAAAGATCCCATGTAGTCCACACTTGGGTGTGCAAAATAACACATTGTCAGAAATACAAAATGAGTTTGTAGTAGGAGCTTGGTGTTGTAAAGATGCAGCTACAGCCACAGAGATTTAATTTATTCCTTTTCAGGGCTGTCCTGGATCTTCTAAGCCTGGGAAGATCTCCTTTCAGCCTAGGCCAGCAGAGCGCAGTAGGGGTGCTGCACAAGGTGTAAGGCACAACAGCCTCCAGGTTGAGTATTCCTGCAGCAAAGAGATTGCCAGAGTAGTGACGTGGGTACCAGGAGCAGCTATTAGCTATATTAGCTTCTGTGCCAATATAGCATCATATAACTGAGCCTGGCCTTGCTTCACCTTCCAGCCTCGCTCATGGTCCTTCTTGACATAGTGTGGCTTTTGCTTTCTCCGTGGTGCAGCAGGTACTGACTAAAACCTCAGTATGTACTGCTTGGGTTTCTCTTTTGGTAAGACGGGAATTGTTTCCCAACAGCCTGCGTCGGGGTTTGCTCTCGCTACCAGTTCATCTGCGATGACGGCTGCTGCATTGACATCACTTTTGCTTGCGATGGCGTGAGACAGTGCCCTGATGGATCAGATGAAACTTTCTGTCAGAACCGTAAGTAGACTGGGAAAGCAACTGCAGTCTGCATGACCGGGGGCAATGACGCCCCTCCTGCAGCCTCTCTCCCCGTGTTCACGCAGCTTGTTCCCCCCACAGAGCCTTTAATTGGAAGTACTGCGCTGTAGGGTTTAATGTCTGCATCCAACAGACGCTCAGAAATCGACTCCATTTTCTTCAAAGCATATAAAAACTGTCAAAGGTCCCTAGATGACAGATTTTGTCTTAAGCATTCTCAACATTTCAAAGTTCCATTCCGTACTTGCGTGAGGGCTGTGGAAATAAGGATCCTGGGCTTGACCTGAAAGGGTGTCTCGGAGGTACGCTTCGAAGTGCAGTTGCACACCCTGCAAGAGTCTGAAACACAGAAATTGTGAGCACATAGGAGAGCCAGTTGATTCACCATTGCTCTGTTTGCTCTCATTAGTCATCTTCAGTATGCTCAGCTAAGGGAACAAAAATCGTCAGAGGGGGAATTGGGATGTCTAACAACACCCCTCATTGATACTTCAGTTGCTGGATTTCACTGTGGAGTTCAGCGGCGAGCTCTTGCTTAACAGCTGATACCGGACAGTTGGTAACTTGCTGTGTAGCTGTAGCTCACACTTCATTGTATGTCTGAACCTGAGGAAGATGTTTAGCCTGCCTCAAGGCCCATAGCAAAGGGTCTTTCATCAGAACATTCCTATCCCCTCCAGTTCCATACAAAAAGCAGTGATTTTTGTTTCTGTTAACACAGTCAGCCCAGGTCGGAAGACAGTGACGCATGCAGCTCTTGGCACTACCCAGCAAAGGACTGGGGGACTGACAGAAAACGCAGATGAAAACCTCTCTGCAGAAAACACCCTGAAAGCCACTGCCAGAAATCAACCGCTTCTCTCAGTGGATACAGATGCATCAAACCACTCGCTTTCTCAGGGACCAAAGAAACAAATCAGTGGATTTGTGCCAGGTAAGACCTGAAATGAGTCCGTTTCAATAAATCATTCTCTTCAAAGAAAGACAATGTCTTGTGCCTTAAATTTATTCAAATTGTCTTTTAGTGCCTGGCTAAGAGAAAAAAATGCAGATGTAAAAAATACAAAAAATGCTTGTAATAATTAGGTTGTAGGTAGGTATTGCTTTAGAATTGTCCAGTCTGGTTCTTACCAGGTCCCCAGTAATATTCTCTGTAGTCGCTGTAAACCTGCTGTGATATTAGGGGCAGTCACCAACCCTTGCCTTGGTAAAGCTCTGGAAGGTGAAGGGATCCTGCTGGTGAATTGAGATTATCTGAAATGGCAGTTGAATGAAAGCAAACCTCTGTGTACAGAGCCTAAAATGAGTACAAGACTTCCCACTTTTATTTCTTCATGGTTTAGACTGATTGTTTCTCCCCAGGACACAGCTCTTTACCAATAGCTTTGTTTTCTTGTTACAAGAGAGCAGTGCTCAGCGCCCTCTTCTGCTGGCGCTTGTAAAGGGCACTGATGTTTCTTCAGATCTGCCTTCATCTGTTCAAGGAGTGAAAACAGCATCTCCAGGAATCTGACTGCCTTGGTGAAACTGTTGGGACTGATAGAAAAATCGTCTTTCAAATGTTCCCCTTTTTTCTGGTAGTGTAGATGACCTCGGTTCTCCTTACTGGAATGACCAAAAATTCTGAAGTCTGCCCTACACCTTTCTTGCTTAGCCCCAAGGGACACCTGATACCACCCAAACTAAATATGAAGTTGCTAAAGGGCATTGCAGGCTCCGGTAGAAAGTCTAAGTAGGTCTCAAAAACCATTTGCCTTATGGATCCAGAAGTAAAACCAGAATTGAGGTCACCAACTTTGGCAACCTATAATCAGAGGTTATAATTGGAAGTGTATGTAGAAGCGTGGCATTTTTGCACAGTCAGAACCGGTTGCACCGTAGCTCACTGGCACCTATTTTGCACTCAGTGTAGCCTTTTGCACCACAGTAGGCAATAAAAGAAAAAAACAACGTATAAAACTAAAAAGATGTGGTGGGGCTTCAGTGATTAGTGTTGTACCAGAGGCTGTTGTAATCTTTTTGATTTTAAACGGGCAAGGTCTCCAGGTGACCATGTCTTGGGTTTCATTCTTGTGGTTTTAATATTGCTTTTTTGACAAGGCTCAGAGTTCAACTTCTCTGACATGCTACTTAAGGATTTCTTTGTAGAACAGAGGGACCCAGTCGTTACTGACCCAGGAGCACAATACTTTTAACTCACAAAAAATAAGCAGCAAACACCTCAGCAAGTTTTGGCTTACGGATCGGCTCCGCATGGTGGGACATGAAAAGCTACTAGGTACCTGGCAAAGGGCGACTGCCAAAATCCCCTCAGAGTTGCTGTCTTCTCATGCAGGCACTTAAACTCCACACGAGTCATGAGCAGTACATTAAGGATTCCCAGAAAGATTTGAGGCTTGCTCCACAGTCTTTATAGAGTTGAGGAGACAGACATCTAACCTATTCCCCAAAACTCCACCTGGATCCATTAATTACATTTCTCTCTATCACTGCTGTCTCGAGGAGGTTACAGACCAAATCTAATAGTTAGGTGGTACCAAAATGACACAGAAACACCGGAGAAGCTCTGTGAAGCCCATCTGGAAAAGCTTTTAGGAGGGCTATAACTGCTGGGCATATTTTTGAGGAGAGATGATCAGCACTGAGCAGAATTCATACCAACCACCCCAACAGTCCAGCAATCCACCAACAGAAATCCCGAAGTGCACTGCCAGTGCCAGGGAAGAACCTGTGCCTCCGAGTCACACTGCAAAGGTCTTCATTGGAACAAGGCAATAATGTTGTTTCTGGGCCTAGAGTTGCCTTTACGACTATCTAGGCTGTTGGTCTACATTATAAACAAATTTCAAAAATGGGTTTCACTGATGTTAACATCAACATGGTGAAAAGCTGCCCACTTAAGATATGGCTTTACAGGGACAGCGCAGGTTCCAGCTTTTCACTCGAGAGCTCTCCATTCAGGGCTACTCTTGTAGCTGACATTTGAAGATCGTCATGGAAGTATAACCCAAGAAGGAAAACATGATGCTCTTACGTCCAGTGACTGCAAGGCAGAGCAAGAGAAGGTGTTAATATTAAGAGTGGTGTTAATATTAAGAGTAATTTACCTACTGGAGAGAGCATATGGCACATTCTAGGTGACTGCTGGATATGATGCTCAATAATTTTGATGCCTAATAGATTTTTTTAAAAGTAATTCATTGTTGACAATGGGTGCACCTTGTTCTGCACTCCTGTCTTTCCAGTGAGATCCCTCTGCAGCAGGCTGGCTCCAGGGGAGCACCAAGTCCAGCTTAGAGACAACCTCCTCGGGCACTCAGGGTGGAGTCTTCTGCCACAGACTCATGGTTTACTTTTGCCCACGCTGGAAAGCCAAACATTTTCTTCCACAGTTGGGAGTGGAAGAGGCATTTAGTGTCAATAAAGGAGTCTTATCCCTTTGCAGACATATCTCTGTGCTGAAGTAACCCGTACTGTACCTCCTCCAAAGGCCAGTGCAGCATTTTGGCATGGCTTCCTCTAAAGTGCCCTGGTGTCCTTTTCCAGGGAAGCTCTCGAGCCCAGCTGCACCTTCAGGTACTTCTACACTTATAAATTAATACAGCAAAAATATAGTGTAAATATATATAGTGAAAATACAGCACTGGAGCGAGCAGCAGGCTTGTGGCTAAGCAGCAATAGCCAGTCTTGCGAACACGGTCATGCAGCTGGGTTGAATTCACAAGCAGCCTGGAGATTTGTGCTCCCCAGCACGGCCAGCTCAGGTGTGTAAATCACCATTGCCAGCTTTGTGCTCCCCTGGCATGGGGTCTCTGCCTCTCCCTGGGCTGTCTGTGCCAGCTCTGACACAGTACTGTTCGAGGCTGGGATCACAACACTCGACTGAGTGCCCCAGTCTTAGTCATGGTTTTGCTGCGAAGGCATCGACAGCAGTAGCCATAGCTTAGGTCTCTGATTCAGGGTAACTGGAAGGGCTGTAAATTGCAGTTTCCTAGGCATGGGCTGGAAAACAAAATGAAACCGACACAACATGCTTTGTGTCAGGCTCCTAAACCTGCTTGGGGAAACCTCTCATTGACGTCTAGTTATAATAACGGGTAAGATGTTGAGCAGTATTGACTCCACCAGCCTTGTAAGTCTGGTAAGAACAGCCACAAGTCTTAACAAAATCTTACAAACTTGATTAAAAAAAAATTCTGCCCTTCCAAAATGTTGACACTAAACTTATCTCCAGATATATTCACCAAATGTCTTTACAAGCAATTGACTTAAATATTCCCTTTACTCAAGTGGCAGGGAAACAAAGGTCTGGAATGGGTATTCAGATCTAGCTTTGTCATATGGGATGGAGCAGCTAGCTCTAAGAACAGCCGATGTCTTTTGGATATTTGTCCAAAATGCAGATAAATATTCATTTAATTTCATTTAGGAAGGACAGAAGCAGAAAACAACAGCTGGTTTGGTCTCAATTACATCTGAATTCTTCTTGAATCAAAAAATCATTCAGGCTGGAAAGACCTTCAATGTCATCAAGTCCAAACATTAACCCAGTACTGCCAAGTCCAACCACTAAACCCTGTCCCTGAGCATCACATTCAGATTTCTTAGATGCCTCCAGGGATGGTGACTCAACCACTTCCCTGGGCAGCCTGTTCCAGTGCTTGACAACCCTTTTGGTGAATAAGTGATTCATAATATCCATATTCAGAATATCAATATTCGCTTCTTGGCAGTGAACTGTGAGCTGCCTCCTCTTCTGCACTACACAAACCCTCTTTGAAATGCTCTGTCTTGCATGCACACGAGTTCTGCATCTGTACATGTCAGGAAGGAGGCGAAGTTAAGGTAGTTTATGCAGCCACCCTTTTTGTGTGTCCCACTCCACATGTTCCAAGGGTGGAGATCGATGTTTTCCCCTACATAACTGCTTTAGTAATGTTTCAGCTCAGATGTACCCCACTGTGGAAGTTTGTGAAAGACATTTTTCTATCCGTCTGTTTTTCAGTGGGAAAATGAACCCGCTTGGGTTTGGTTGAGCTGCTTTGTGGTCTGCGATGCAAAACCCAACTTACATGTTAGCTTCAGTTTCCCGTTATTTCAGAGTCAAGTTATGCAATAGGACAGAGCTTAGTTTGGTTTGGGGATTTTTTTTCTACATTTCAGCACTGTCACTTATTTAACTCTGGTGTCCTGTGGACAAGACGTTCTCAGTCACTAAACCACAGTATTCATTTATCTTGTGCAGATAACAGTTCCTCAGGGAAAAGAAGAGATGATAAAAATGGAAATGGCATAATTGTGCCTAAAAGAAATCCGTTTGGAGGTGGTCGCCCAGCCCCAGAAACAGGTAAGATCGACCATGTACATTCATTTTGAATGATGTCTGGTTTTCATTCAGGCACTGTAGATCCAGGCACTGTAGTCAAGCTCCAAGACATGTACTTCCATATCCTGAACTGTTCTAACTTCTGTCATCCTACAGTTGTTAGTTTCTCCTCATGAGTTTTTCCAAATGTTAGCACCTAAATAACAGATTTTCTATATTTTTGTGTTTTAGAAGTTTTTTGTATGTTTTCTCTATGGATTTCTCACTGTATGAAGTGTCGTTTCTCTTAACCTCGTAGGTGCTGTGCTACCCTTAGCCTTAGGCTTGGCCATCACTGCTTTACTGCTGCTTATGGTTGCTTGCAGACTGCGGTTAGTCAGACAGAAGCTTAAAAAAGCTCGACCCATTACATCTGAAGAGTCCGATTACCTCATCAATGGGATGTATCTCTAAATATTTGATTTAGGTCAACTGTTCTCTCCCGTTTCTCCTGTGTCCATGAACCTCTGCCTCTATAAAAGGACCAAAACCTTTAGTTAAGTTTCAAGTGTAGAAGAAACCTATGAGATGAGGAACAAGTTCTTCCCCTTCAGTGATAAAAAGTGGGCAGATTCCCACGCTCAGAAAATAAGCAGCGTTCAGGCTCCAGAGAGTGGCTCCAGTTGGCTTTTGTGCAGAAGACTCTGCAAGGTGGGGACACTCCAAAGTGGATGCAGGGTGCCCTCGCCCTCCCCGCAGCAGTCGGGGTTCTCCCAAGACCAGGGCAGTGGAGCAGCCAAGGCCCAGCAGCACCAGCTGGGGCCAGGACCACAGGATATCCTGAGCTGGAAGGGACCCATAAGGATCATCAAGTCCAGCTCCAGACCAAGGTGTCTCAGACCTTCACTGTCCAGCAGAGACCAATTTGTGTACTTCCACCTGATACACTGAGAGTGTTCTCTCTATGGAATTTGGCTTGCTTCGTTCAGTAAAAGCAATCACTTTCTAAGCAACATCTTTTGTATCAAAATCTGGGATCTAAGGAACAAGAGATCTTGTTCTAACTTGTGGTTCCAACCCCTGTGCAGCAAGCAGAGTCCCATGCTTACCCAGTGCTCAAATGGAAAAAAAATATGTGTCCTCAGCAGGCGAGTTTGGGCTCGCCATTGCTCAGCAGCGGTCATGTGCAACCCCAGAGCTGCATCTCTCCCTGGCCAGAGCACAGGGCTTGCTCAGCCCTTTCCAGCCTTAGCTCAATACCCTCCGTGGCGTGAGAGCGCCCCACGCAGCGGCCTTCACCTGAGGCACCGGAGTGTAGGATTCCCACTGGTTATCCCATAGCTCCCTGCAAAGCTTGAAAGCTTCGGCAACCTGCCCTCACCCCAGCAAAATTCTCATAGAATTAGATCAAGTAATTGATATGTGTGAGTGAACTTCAGATGTGTTAACAGTAAAATGTGTACAGTACACGTTATATATACATACCTATATATACACACCGTGCTGTCTATCTTGTTTGACTGTCCCAGGATCTCATTCATCACAGGTCCCAATAAAACCAGAGGCAAATGAGGCATGAATCTTTTTGTATGTCATCTTTTCGTACTTCCCTGACTTCAAGTCAGCGACAATATTGCCGTGGTATACAAATAGTTGCTCCATCTTGATTACTTTATGTAAAATAGCTCTAAATAAACCTATTTTGTTCTTATATTTATTGTGTTGCCTTTATGTTCAGCTACCAGCTCAGTTTTGTGCTACGAGGCCACAGCATGAGAGCAGACGAGTACATTTCTCCTCTCTATAACCCTGGAACGCGTGCAGTGGCGGAAGTCTTTGAGATATCCTGATGTAGGAAGCCCAAGAAGAAGAGGGCATCAGCCTCCTTGGCGCCTGCCTCTCGAGCAGTGCTTGGGCTGAGCAGGACAGCGGTCGCAGAGCTGGCTGTGCCGACCACTCTGGGAGTCCAGGTGCCAGTGCTCCTTGCCGTGAGCCCTCCTGGCACATGAGGCAAAGCTGGTTGTACTTCAGCGTTACGGCAGGTCCAGGAGACCTTCTGCTGTTGCTGCTCATTTCTAACATGGGAGCAGGGCCTCTCTTCTATCCCAGGCATGGCATGTAGTGCAAGGCCCAAAAGACCACGTTTTAAATACAGCCTTCTGGGAAAGACATGCCGGGCCCATCTGGTTGGGGTATTGTTTTCCATCATTAACATTTGTTTGGGGTTTTAATTCTGTATCTGCTTCTCCCTCACCGTCTCAGTGTAGCAGCAAGAAAAGCAGTCCTTTCTCACCGCATCCATTGTGCTCCTGTCACCGAAGCCCATGTCTCCACCATGCAGCCAGAAGCAGAACTAAAGGGTTGTCTTTTCGGGCAGGACACTGCCAAGATCCCGCGCAGAGCACAAGCCGCTGGTACAGCTGTGCTGCTCAGCTTTCCCATGGCTTTACCCAAGAGTTGTTGCTGTGCTGCCGCCAGTGGCATCAACTGCCATGGGTCGGGCGCACGGCTGATGAGAATGGACACCGCCAAGCAGAGCTGGAGTGAGAGCGGCAGCCGGTGAGCACAGCGTAGCAGTCTGGTTATGGCTGTGTTACACTGCTACGGTCTTCCAGGGAACTCTTCTTTTTAGGAGGGCCAATGGTGGCCGTGGGGCCTACGCAGCCACTAGCCTGAGGCCTGTAACTCCGCAGCTGGGCTCAAATACAGAAGTTTGCCCATTGCCAGGAAGGCCAGGCATCGTCAGCCAGCTGAATGCAAGGCAAAGTTCTCAAAGCAACGGACTGGTGTGGCAGCTCCCGCAGTCAGTACACACCAGCCTCAATAACACGCGCTTTTGCTTCACAGGTGCCATGCTACCTGACTGTGATACTGAACCACTGAGCCACAGCACACCGGGGCAGTAGCAGAAACAGCTGTGGCAAGACACCCTTGTCAACACGCTGTGGGGCTGCTCCCAGCCACTGCCTCCTGCTGACACTGCTTCTGTAGCCCCTCCCCAGCCGCTCTCAAGGTTTGGGCTAGCTCGCTCGCTCTCTCCGAAGGCAAAGGAGTGTTCAGAGCAGGCGCTGCTCCCACCCCATCTGCATGGCTGCTTTGCTAGCCACTTTCATGCCTTCTCCCACAAACCTGAGGAGCTGGGGAGTTTCACCCTGCAGCACGAATCAGAGAGGCCGTGAGAAAGTTGTTGCTATTTGGGGTCTGTCAGATCCGCTTTTCCTGTCCTAAACACTGGCACACATCCAACCACACACCTGGGAATACACTCAGCCCGTCCATTCTTCACTTACCAGCCTGATGTAGACAGGTGAGCAGAGAATGTCAATGACTCCGACAGCATATAGAATCATAGAATGACAGGCTGGTTTAGGTTGGAAGGGACCTCAAAGCCCATCTAGCTCCAACCCCCTGCCATTGGCAGGGACACCCTCCACCAGACCAGACTGCCCAAAGCCCCATCCAACCTGGCCTTGAACACTGCCAGGGAGGGGGCAGCCACAGCTGCTCTGGGTAGCCTGTGCCAGGGACTCACCACCCTCATACAGGAGAATTTCTTCCTAATGTCTAATCTAAATCTGCCCCCTTCCAACTTAAAACCAGGTCCCCTCATCCTCCTAAAAGGGCGTGCAGGGATAGGACCCACAGGTATTGCTCCTCCCAGTAGCGGAGAGGTTGTTATACTGTTTTGTCAGTGTATTTTAATGTCAGTCAAGATCCGTGTTTCAGTTAGGTCACACATTATATTTGCAATTTTGTTGCCCTCCAGAGCAATTTACACAGACTTAAGGGTATAAATTACTTCAGAGCAACCAACAACACTTACCTGAACTTTATCGTCCTTAGCAGTCAGGTTTTTCCCTGCAATGCAGGTTGTCTCCTGCCCCCTTTTGCAGGATTACAGCAGAGGAGGCAGTTCCAAAACCACATTTGCAAAACAAAAAGGCTGAAATAGGTCACTGTGATGCTCTATTTGCTTTAAAAATCCTAAATAAAGTGTAAGAGCTTCAATCCCAAAACCTACAGAGCGGCGCGAGTCTGAGGCGCTCACCAACGGTGACACAAACATGCGGCCCCGTAACAAAGAGCGTGCCTTTCTAGTAAGCCCCAGTGGAATTCGCTGTCACGCGTCACTGGGGTCGGCGCTGCTTTCACGAGCATCAGCCATCGGGGTTCTAGAAGAGTAAAAGCAAAGGGAAAAGCTAGAAAAGATTCTGAGAGCTGATGGGTGTAAATGCCAGGCGGGGGCAGTAGCCATGTAGTAACTAGTACACAAGAGACCGTGAAACTATCGGCGTGACCCGAGTAAGAAAAGGGAAACATGTTTTAAAGGGGGAATACTCATAGGGGAAAACAAAACGGTGTAGGAGTAACCTTGCTGCATATTCCAGCTAATAGCTACTTACAACAAATCAGGAGGTGAGACCGCGAGGCTACAAACGCACCCGGACTACGACAGGAACACTGGCGGAGCACCACGCTCTGCGCTGGGGCTCTGAACACAAGCGAAGGGGCGTCTAGGGCAGAGCCAGTGCAGGAAGCTGCTTCAGAAACATGTTCGAGACACCTTCTGGGAGGTTAATTTCTGCATTGGTAGGGCTCCTGGCTGGCAGGTAGAAGCTGCTCATGAGACAATGAAAAGCAGATTTTGAGCAGGCTGAGAAGAAACAGGCAGGGCAGAAAGGTTCAGCACCATGAAGGATCGAGAGTCACAGCTCACACAGACATCGCCAGGGCCTTGGCCAACAGAGATGCTTCATCTTTTTTTAACGGGGACAGAGCGGGACATTTTAAATGTATTTCCTCACAACAACCAGATCTTAATGTACCAGAAGATGTGCCTTTAAGATACCTACATGCAAAACAAGTGACTGAACAGCACAGCTGTAGAGGGAGCGGGACACCTGAATGAATGAGGGACTGGAAAGGACTGGAAAGCCAGCAGCGCAATGGAAATTTGTGACTACAGGGAGAGAAATCAACCCTGAGAGCTAATTCCATGCACAAGAGAGGACTTTCCCCAACACCCTGAGCTGAGCATTAGTCTAAGCAGATGCTCTGAGTCACCCATTTCCCCAAGTGGAGGCCTTTGAGAGCATCATCCATGTCCATAAGGCACCTGAAATAAAAGTTCCCAATTAACCCCAGACCTCAGGTGATTCCCTTTCTCCATTATAGAGTTTAAAAAAGGAAAAACAAAAAAAAAAAGATTTGGCATAATAGGGTAAACAAGAGACTTGATCTATTCATAAGATCATCATAAAGACACAGAAGATGTAAATATGCCTAATCATGGCTGAAAATAGGACTTCAGCTTCTCAGTAGCTTCAGGGAACATTTTCAAGAGAATGTGATAGGTCAGTCCCTCAAAAGTATATGATGAAGATGACTACAAGGAATCATGAGAAGATAAAAGTGACATCTCAGAGAAAGTCTGTCAACAGTCTCTATGAAAATAACCTGCTGTTGCTAAAACAGGTTTTGTAAAGAAGGCATAGGATTATGTCCTTCTGTTTTTCAAGTGAGGTGTGACAAGCCATGAGGTGAATTCTGTCCATTTCTCCTTCTTGAAGCTTTCAGGCAATTTTCAAGAGGCAGCTGGAGCTCCTCCATAGGCATTTCAGCAATAACTCCATCCATCCAATCCATCATTTGAAGAAATCACAGAACATTAGGAGTTGGGACATTGGAAGATCATCTTGTCCAACCCCCCTGCCTGAGCAGAATCACCTAGGTTAAGTCACACAGGAATGTGTCCAGATTGGTCTTGAATGTCTCCAGGGAGGGAGACTCCACAACCTCTCTGGGCAGCCTGTTCCAGTGCTCCATCACCTTCAGGGTGAAAAAGTTTCTCCTTATATTCAGGTGGAATTTCCTGTGTTCTAGCTTGGGCCTATTGCCCCTTGTCCTATCACTCACTGGCCAACACTGAGAAGAGCCTGGATCCATCTTCCTGACCCTCACCCTTTACATATTTATAAACATTATTGAGGTCAGCCCTCAGTCTCCTCCAAGCTAAAGAGACCCAGCTCCCTCAGCCTTTCCTCATAAGGAAGATGTTCCACTCCATCATCTTGGTGGCCCTGTGCTGGACTCTCTCAAGGAGTTCTATGTCCTTCTGGAACTGAGGGGCCCAGAACTGGACACAACACTCCAGGTGAGGTCTCACCAGGGCAGAGTAGGGGGGAAGAAGGACCTCTCTTGACCTGCTAGCCACCCCCCTTCTAATACACCCCAGGATACCATTGGCCTTCTTGTTTTTTGTCCCTGTGTGCATTCTGCTGAGTGCATTAACATCCTGCCAAGTGTGAGAGAACAGTAACAGCCTTTCACAGGAAGGCTCTGAACGCATCAGCGGCGCCATGAATTTGTGCTGTGTATCAACCCCCCACCCGGAACAGAAAGCAGCCCGGTACGTCAAGGCTTAAGCGTGGGAGGTGAGCAGGACCCACAGCATCGCTGCCCGCAGAAGGGCAGGCTTCAATCAATTCCCTGAGTCCCGGCTGAGGCAGGGAAACCCAAGGATCCCTGCTGGGTGCTCCTGAGCACACAGCTGCCCACTGAGCGCAGCAGAGGCGGAATGGTTCGCAATAGCTTACGGGTGCCCAGGCCCTTCCCACAACTGGTCTTCAACCTTTCGCCGTGCCAAGCAGAGGGACAAAATCAGAAATGGACCCAACAGAGGCAAACTGAGCCCAAAACCCAACCCAAACCCCATGCTTGAATCCACCTATTGCACACCACAGTGCTTATACCCCGATCTGCGTACGCTTCCTGAGGTATTAGTGCAAAAGACCAACTTCAGACCTCAACATCTCCTGCACCACCACCCCACCCCCCCACGCGCTGCCTCTTGGGGAGCACTTTCCCCTCTGCGGGGTTTTTATCTGTTGTTTTGCTCCGCACAACGTTCTGCGTGACCCCATTTGGGGCACAGAACCGGAGTCTGTAACAGTAATTAGCATTACTGATCTTGCTGACTGCAAAACATGTTCCACCTCCAACATGAACTACAGGGGACCAGAGATGCGAATCATGGGCTTGGTTTGCATTGCTCACCCATTGCACCACATCAAAGATCACGAAGGACCTGCAGTCGTACCCCTCTGTGTTTACTCAAACGCAGCACGCCCCGGCACGGTAACACGCCGGAGGGAGAGAGGATGGGTTGACACCTCCTGTCCAGCAGGGACAACGGCACTAGTTCAGAGCTTTACTCTGGGCATTTCAGTTTACCTCTTTGAGCTGATGGTTAATCCCACAGTCCTCCACGTTGGAAAATCCTGGAGTGTGTCACCCTGTTCCAGAACCACCGTGCAGGCGAAGACCTGCTGCCAGCTGGAGGCTCCAGTGCCTACCACAAAGCCCCTGCCCCAGGCACTGGTGCACATCACACTCAGACTACAACACAGCTTGCGATTCACGCAGGTGGCCTCGGCCAGCAGTGCCAGTGCACATCCTCTGGGCGCCAGTTTCCCCTCAAAAAAAAAGGAAAAGAAAGACATCACATCCTAAGCATGAACAGAAATTGTAAGCAAACAGGCAACTCCTGCCACATGGACAGAAAGCGTCCCTGCAGCACTCCCCACTGCTCTTCTCTGCAGAGCGTCCACAGCTCTTTGTGGGTTTCGAGGTAGAGGTGTGGAGTCTCAGTTCCTCTGCTCAGACACTGGAAGTAGTCTCCTGCCCAGTGATCCCTGGAGACAACCGGACACCTGACTGCACCGGGTCAGCTCAGGCTGCTCTCCCAGGTTGTGCTGACTTACAAGCAACCGAAGCGATGCAGAGAAACATCACTGTATCTCTTCCAGAAAGGTCATGCTAGTCCTTGCACGGGGCAGATCACATACTCCTAGCGAGCGGGATTCAGCTGCAGACAATATTCTTACCCCAGCACACGTGGATGGGATGTGAGAGAAACTCCAAGCAGCCAAGGAAAGTGCCACTTCCCTCCTGCACAGCATCGCCAGGCTTGGCCAAGGGCTGCAATACATTAACCAACTGAGCAGGGACACGCAGACCCCTTCACCAAGCAAACCAGTCATTCCACACACGCTCACGTCCTTTTGGACACATCAAGTCCCAGGAAGATTAAATAAACCCTGACCAACCAAACACAAACCCAAACAGCCAGGTACAGCTTCCTCTCAATCGTTTTTATTTGGCAAAGTAGCAATTCCGACAGTTCACACAGCATTTACTCAAGCTCTTCAAGTCTTCTGCATTTCAACTTGTCCTCGTCTCCAAGAAGTTTTTACTTCAGAGCCATTGCTCCATCACGGGAGGGGTTTTCATTTTTCAGTTCCTTAACGCTGCTCCTGGATACTCCTACCTCGTCCATCAGCAACCATCAAGCGGCACGGGTGGCACTAACCCTGACAGCCTTGGTCCCTGAAGTGTGACACCTCCCAAAGTGGTTCCCGCCGGAAAAGGTTGTCGCCGAGTCTCCGGTTTACCGCCTCTTCCAAGTCAGGCTAGCTTATTACACCGCGTCCGGAGACAAGAGTTTGGATACAGTTGAGCTCACACCTTTCATTTAACTGATTAATTTAGTGAGAAGGTGGAAATAAAGCTGAACTCAAACTGAATGATACAGTGACCAAAAGGTTGAACATCAGCATGCATCATTTAAGATACTTCACTTCAACACCAAGAACTAGATTCACAGTTGATTGTGGGTTAGTACAAATTTGTCAGACGCAAGTGCGTTCTTCTGAATTGTACTTTCTAGAATACACTCTATAGTAATTCCTGTGTAAGTTTAAACTTTGTGTATGTGCTCCCAGGCTGCAGTCGGATCAGGAGGTGGTACATGAACTTCCAAACATCAAAATAAATTAGATGATCCTTTTTTTTTTACACCAGAATAGGATGGGGCTGACCTCCAACAGAAAGGCTACTTAAATAAAATGTTCCTTTGCATTTTAATCTTTATGCTTTCAAGGATGAATCCCATCACAAAATTATTGCTGTTCCACCACAGAAACTCAGAAGTAACTTTGCAGTGGTTGCTATGGGTAATGTAAGCTATTTCATTCAATACTCCTTTTATACCTTGTGATGCCGTTTCATTTAATTCCTGGCTGCCCAACCCTGAGGGAAGAGGACTCAAGACAGGCTTCCCCCTTTCCCAAAGCAGCACACCTTACTGCACTGCTTTGCAATTTGCTGTTGGCATTTTTCAGTACCACAACAGAAAACTTGTGGCAGAAAAAAGGTTTGTTGCCTTTCAACTACTCATCTATATGGAAACTGGACAATTGCAGATCTAGCCGTACTTGGGAGTCCAGGTTTTATTATTCCTTCTGCATATATTATGCTTTCCTGGTATAACAAATTTTAAAAAGGGACAGATTTTTGTTTTTTCCTGGGTGCCCACTGGTAGAAAAATGGCTTTGCCAAAAGCAACTCTCTCTCAGAGCCAAACTGGAGATTTTTATTTATTATTTTTTTTAATAAAGAATCTATCAATCCATATCTCAGAGTTTATTACATACCGATCCTAACCTTCCACACAAGCACACAACCCCCCCTTTGCTTCTATCTTTATTTGGCAAAGCAGCATTGCACGAACTGTTCAGTAGCTGGGACACAGTGTACATCATATTTATGGATTTAAGTCCACGTGCATCGCATCAGTAGTGAGCAGTAAACCAAAACAGAATTTCAAGACTCCATTAGTTAATTTGAGAGGGAAAGGGAAAACCACACCTGTTACATCCAACTCCAACAGCAACGTTTGGTCAGAGCAGCCACCCACCTCTGAGGTCTTGAAGTTTAATATGTACAAATGCCTGGTTTTAAGGTAATCAAGCAGCTGATTGTATCTACTACATGCTAGTCTATGACACCATGTCAGAAGCTTAAAAGGAAGTCTGTTTTCCTTTTAGTAGCATCTAGCAGACATTGGAACACAGAAAACCTGGTATTACCTACGTAGTGTCATAAGGTGCACAGAAGCAGTTTTACCAAGGGACACAGGAGCCGAGAGAAGTGAGTGTTCAAGTACCCCCGACAAAATTAGAGTTACAAGCTAGAGGTCTTCATCTGCAGTTTTACAGAACTTCACTTTGAACAGATGAAAGTAAAATAAAGGCATGTTAAACAAAACAGTGCCCACATAAAACTTCCCACCATTTCTTTATCTGATTTGCCTTGAGCATCTAAAAAAATAAAACAAACACCACGCTTTTCCATGCTGATAACAACAGTATAACGAAGTCCAAAACAAGCTGCAATGCTGTTGGTTTTCAAAAAGCTTTTAGAACTGGAGATGAGCAGTCCACTGTAACACTATGTTTGGGTCAAGATGACGTAGCCTTTACAATTCATCCCTGTAGAAAGAAAACACATGCGGTTATGTTTCTCCTCCCCTTGGAAATCATACCTGAAAAGTTTTGATACTGAATTAGATTATATTTAAGTGCCCAAGCACATCAACAAAACCTCAGAAACCTCTTCAGAAAAACAAAACAAAAAGCACCACAACAACCAACCAAAGGAAGGGCAACGGCAATCAGACAGGCAGTTGTCAAGAAGCATTCCCTGCAGCTGCCAGAAAGGCGAGCAAAGCTCCGGCTGCAGTCTCTCAAGAGAGGCAGGGACACGTTCCTACATCAGTGTCACGCAGCTTGTGCCACCTCTGTTGTGTCGCAGAGGAGCTCAGTCAGCTCATGGGGGAGCTGTGCTAAATCAGGACGAGGTTACCGAAGGGGTGGGGGAGGGTGAGCACGTTGAAAGGAGATTCAGGCAGGAGAAAGGATGCACCACAAAGTCTCTCTGAATCACAAGAAGAAATCTAGAAAAACGTGGGCTTTTGTTCCTGCGGGACATTTAAAGCAAATCGAAAGGGGAAAGTGCCAGCACCCATATTCCAGCAGCGACATTATCAGACATCAGTGATTTGTTTAATTATCTCTAAAGCATTAACTTCAATGCAAAACGTCCATCAAATCTGAAAGCTCTGCACTGTGCCACTGTGGGTGTTGGAAAATTCAAACAGAAGTTTGCTTCCCCCTCACCCCCCAAGGCACAAGCGACCTATAAACTCACAATGAGTTTCCTGCAGTTTTTCTTTTAGTAGATGCATCGCCCTCATTGGCCAAAGCAAACACTGAATTAAGAAAAACTTCACTAATGTGATTGCTGGCTCAACACACAACAGTGTTTCTAGCTATGGTGCAAACTGACCCACAGAAACATACTTGAAAGCTTTCGCTTGTGTGCATGTAGCAGTATCGAGGGCATTCTCCCTCAGGACTCCCACAGCCTGGAATGAGCATGCAAAACGTTTTAAAAGCAACGGAAATAGCTGTTGCAACTGGTGCTGAAGTGACTCTTTTTCCATCTAATGGAACTGGGACACAAACCTGGTGATTTGTTAGTGATAAATATTTGCATTCTTTGCACTTTGCACTGCCTTCTAACGGGGAGGTTCTCATTGTGCAGCTTCAGAGTGCTGCGGTAATTACAGAAAGGAAGAAGAAAAAGCAGGAGAGAAAACACATCTTGGCAAGGTAAAAAAAAAAATCTGTTTATAGCCACGGGTTTGGAAGTTCTCCATATTTGCCTGTTTCAATGTATGGGTGTTCACTTATTTTAAACAGATAAAAATAAAGTAACATCTGATACTCAGTTTAAAATGCAGCGCCGGTAAATTCAGGACAAGTGCTTCATTCATCCTTAATGCTTCTAGTAGCTGCACCATCAGTTAATATTTACACCTTCTAAAAGCACATGTAAGGAATGACTACTGCTGTTGATGGTTTAGCCTCATACACCTAACTGCTGATGTGACTTTCATCCCAATTCCTACCATATACTCTCATAGCTTTGTAAAAGCCTGGCCTCTTACTGTGAGAAACTTACTTCTTAAACCCGAGTGAGATTCTGAAGAAATTATAAGCCTAAGAAAAATCCTGTACTTAATCCAAAACTATTCACCATGGTAATTTTACCCAGCCACAGATGTTGGCATGGTGTTTGTGTAACACTGCTAGCATACTTCACCTATTGGAGCATGGGGTGTTTTTTTTCTTTTACAAAACAGCATTTGTACTTGGTCTTCAAATAAGTAGTGCTAATAAGCCAATGTTATAATTGCTAGTATTTGGCATTGATTTAAGCTTGACCATTGTTTCATTCCTGACCAAATAATAATAATGTTCCTGTAAGTTACGTGTATCCTAGGTGTTCCTTTCAAATGAAAGATTTTAATACTCGCTTTATTGGAAGATTTATTAAGGGCATCAGCCTCCCTCTAGAGATTTTTCCACTCGCTCTTCACTACTTAATCTATAAGCAGCATGCCATCCCAAAACAACCCACGATGCACCTGTTAAAGGTATGTGGCGTTTACTTTCTACTGGTCTGAAAAGCTGAGCCTCTACGGGTGCTACAGAATAATATATATGTTGGAAAGTCGCAGGAAACCTCAGACCATCAGGCAGGAAACACTTCTCAGCTTTCCAGCTACTGTGAACAGGCTGCAGGCCTAGACACTGTGGACCTGCATCCCCTGGTCTCATCTCCGCATGGATGGAACAGAAGCTGCCAAGCTACTTGTCCATCCTCCCAGCAGTGAGAGATCTCTCCTGCTACAAAGCTTTAAAGGAGCCTCAAAAGGTGACTGGCCTTTCCTTAGGAAAAATATCCTGCTGTCCTCTGGAGCCATAGGAAAGATCAACTGATTAATGTGTGGCTTTCTCCCTTTTTCTGGCACGGATTTTTCGCGGTAATTCCCTCACAACTGATGCCATTTCCTTCCACCTTCACATATACGCTCCTTCCAATCTGCTCACTAGAGTTCCTGCTTACTAAGCGATATATATATTTAGGTTTTAAGTCATCGCAAGCCCTTTCTCAGGCCCCTGGAACTCTAGCAAGGGAATCACTCATCTAATGTTGTCTACTGAGGTATCGAAGCAACTTTTAAGTTCAAGTTAAAGCAAATTTCAGAAGTCATCAGCTTGAAATTGTTATTCTAAAAATAAATTTAAGAATTTTTTAAAATCTTTGGCATACTACTAGGGAAAAAACCTATACAGAAATATTCCACATTCCTCATTGGTAAATGTCTGACAGCAAACAAGAAACATTCTCAGAGAAATCTAGTAAGTAACATTGCAGGTAAATGTCAGAGTTCATTATGGGGAAACAAAGATAATCACAGATCTTATTAATAGTAAGAAATAACAGCAGTCTGAGACCCAGGTAAACCCTGATGTTTTGTGAACTGTCTCCACCTCTTTGGTGGAAGGCGTTCAAATTAAATATTTGAACAAGCATTTATAAATTTAGCTGAAATCTGTAACTTACTCTATTTGATCCACTTCAATTTTCTTGTCATTAGGCAGCACTCGACTTTCCCTGATACGTCGTTCATCTATTTGAAATATGCTGTCATTACTGATAGTGTATTTCTCATTCATTTTGGGCTACAGACGGAATTTCAGTATCTACTCACTGTATCAGCAGACAATTATTTCTCCCTTTGTAACTTTAAAGGTAACTAGATGCAATATATGACTTGTAGCATAATGTATATGTTTTAAGTTTAACCTAAAATACTTTGTGTAGGAATTCTTTCTGCCAAAGTAAAATTAAAAAAAGCTTTAATCATAATAATTAGTATGCACAGTCAAAGAAATTCCTGCTGATTTCAACTGAAATCAGGCAACTAGCTCACTGAGAGCACTGCCAACACTGAGTAAAAGTTTCTAAGCAGAAAGATATTAAACTATTTTTTAAATAATTTTATTTCCCAAAAGTGTGCACGATCACATTGTGTGTAAAGATAAGTAGGTTACAGTAACAGCTCCAGTCCAGACACTGCATTTTATTTGCTCAGAGTATGCTGCCATTATAATTTAGGGGGTTTTATTAGCAAATATTAATTTAGCATGACGTTTAAAATATATTAGTGGCAGTTAACTGTAAGTTTAAAAAGTATGTTGTTGACTTTTTAACAGCTGCCTTCTCAGAAATAAAATCTGTGACTGCTAATGAGACTCAAGGCTAAGCATTCTTTTCCTTGTTATTCTCTTTAAATTGTCTCTCCATACAAGCAGTAAGTGAATCTTACAGAGAAATAAAACCTGAGAGATCCCATTTTACCCAAGAACAATGTAACAGTCAATAAGCTGTATTTTCCATTGTGTGGCACAAGAGGTCTTCTCTCCTCCCTGCTTACCAGAATGAGAAAAATCAGTAACTGGGAAGTTTTATGTGAATGTGACAGGATAAACAACCTCACCAGCATCAAAAGAAGAATGACCAGTAGATTGAGGGAGGATTCTCCCTTCTGGTCTGCTCTCATGAGACAACACCTGGAGTACTGCATCCAGCCCCAGGGGTCTGCAGTACAAGACAGACATGGAGCTATTGGAGCCTGTCCAGAGGAGGGTCACAAAGATGATGAGAGGGCTGGAGCACCTCTTCTATGAAGACAGGCTGAGAGAGCTGGGCTTGTTCAGCCTGGAGAAGAGAAAGGTCTGGGGTGTCTCATTACAGCCTTCTAATACCTAAAAGGGGGACTTACAGGAAGGCTGGTGAGAGACTGGTTGTCAGGGAGTGTAGTGATAGGACAAGTGGCAATGGGTTTAAACTAATGGAGAGTAGGTCTACATCACATATTAGGAGGAAATTCTTCCCTATGAGGGCGGTGATGCCCTGGCACAGGCTGCCCAGAGCAGCTGTGGCTGCCCCCTCCCTGGCAGTGTTCAAGGCCAGGCTGGATGGGGCTTTGGGCAACCTGGTCTGGTGGAGGGTGTCCCTGCCCACAGCGGGGGTGCGGGGTGTAACTAGATGGGCTTTGATGTCCCTTCCAACCCAAACCAGGCTGTGATTCTATGATAATGAAAGTGGGCACCTGGTACAGGATATCTGGTACACAAATGCATTTCATTTTGTACCAGCGATACGGTTCCTATGTATATACTTCCAAATGTTTCATGGTCACATGTCAGAAGATTTCAACTAATGTCTGAAGCTTAAAAATACTACTACAGTTGAACCCAAACTAGAAAATTGACTAAATTTAAAGAAATCCATCATTATACACAAAATAAGATTATTTACCAGCACAGCACCAATTTACAAAACTCCAGTGAGTCTTTTCCTACCAACTACTCCAGAATTAATTTTGATACAAGTTCCAGTTGTACATCTGAAGGTAGGTTTGGCCTCACACACCACACAGATCAAGTCACTGTTGCGCTGCTTTGTAAAAAGCACCTTGCAGCCCTAGCAAGGACCTGTACTAACTTCAACATGTAAATAGCTGAGCAAAAATTCAAGTGTCTTCTCTTTTGTAAACTGGAAGGTCTGCTAGCCTAGCAAAGTGCTGCTGGGCTACTACTGATAGTATTTTGTGAAGGGACACCAAGTCTCCATGTGACAAAACAGCTACCTGGAATTAAGAATTAAATTGTGTAATGTAAACTAAGAAAATGACAAGCTAAACATACAGGATTCATGAGCTACTCTAAAAAAGATGGTTGCTCAATTAATTTTAGATAACCAGAGTCTCTCATACACTACAGTCCCTCCTTCAGAGGGTTCAGATTCTGGTTGATCTCTGCTCACAAGTCTTCAACAATTTAGAAAAGACCAATTGATATCTAGGAAGTGCAAAAAAAAAACCAAAAACCCAATGCTCTTTAATCTTTGATGCTAATAAAATTAGCAAATGCTAATTTTAGCATTTAATTTAACTCCTAATCAGGAGTTTCCTTTGCTGTGGCCAATTTACTACACCGCAGACTCAACAACAAGGAAAAACAACCAAAAAAGACAGAATTTTCTTCACAAAAGAAAACTAAAGCAGCATTACAAGAAGTGGACTTCTGAGATTTCCTTTAACAGAGCTTTCCAAATCTGAACCATATTTAAGTTACATGACAAGAGTAAGTCTCTATGCCAACGTGGTCATGATGGTAAGGGGTAACCCTTCAGGCTGAGCACTTACCTTTCCTGATAACACCAATGTATGTTCTTAGCACTTAAGTTAAAAAGTATTTCATAAAACACCATAAATCTGGGGAGAAGAACCCTATGATACTCATAACTGAAGAATGCCCAAAGATGACCATTACTTCTTCCTGGGCTAGCAGAGAAAATGAAGTGCAAAACTGCACAGAAGACATGCATGACCTTTGAATTCCTGTCTTTAAGACACACACCAGCACCTCTGACATCGGCCAAGGATAACCACTGTCGTTCCAGAAACCCTTCAGTAAGTGCTATTTGTAAGAACATATACATTGCTGCTATGAAAGAAAAAAAACAGAACTGCTACTACAGTCAGATCTGGTAGAAATGCAGAAAAATCTCTAAAACCTGTCTGGAAAAAGTAAGAATTAAGAAGAATATTCCTCTTTCCTGAAGGAAGCAGAACATGGACTCCAACCTTAAATAAAAGTCCACCACATTTGCCAGAGGAGAAAGCCAACCACAAAGCAAGACATCTGAAGGCTTACAAGAGGCAGGAAACCGTGCTGGGGGGATATTGGCAATATTTGAGGACAAAGTATTACTTTGCATAACAAACACAAAACGTCTGAATAGCAAGCATGCTTCACAAGCTTTGAACTAAGCAGTAACTCATTAAAGTTGTTCTAAAAGTAGTTTGTAGATGGTGACTATACAGTAATCCAAGAAACTCTGAAATGAGGTTTCAGTAAGCAGCAGTAACGCAAACTGCTTTATTTATACTTTTTATTAACATTTTGATGGCTTAAACTCATATTCATGTATCCAAATCACAAGCTATACTCCAGAATATGAAGGGAACCCACCCAAAAAAAAATCTAAATTTAAGAGTTCTATAGCTCAAAAGTTGTTTTCAGAACTCAGTACACATCTATGCCCTTCATTATCACAGATAATACATTCACAGCGTTTTCTGCCAGGAAGCAGAGCAGGACCGCCGCTTTGTTCGTTCGCATACTAATGCCCAGCATGGTTTAAGCTGACAGCTGTGTTATGTCTATGCTACTGGCCATTCAATTCAGCAAATTGGAAGGTTTACTACCTCTAGAAAAGGCCTTTAGAATTTGCTGAGGTTGCAAACACAAGTATGTCCCCATCAGAGGGGGATGACAGACATATAGTAACATGCCTGAGAAAACTTTCTGAGCACTGCTCAACTACTCTCATACTTAGGGAAGAAGGGATTACCTTCTCCACTCACTGCTACTTGGAGGCTGCAGGAAAAGAGCTCTATTTCCCACAAGGATTTTATAAAAGGTTTTTCTTCATTGGTGACACTTCAGAAAAATGAAAAATGAACACCCGATTACCACTAACTTATAGGACAAAACAGTATTTATTCTTAAATGGTATTTTACAATTTACCCTAATTCCTGGGCAAGCTGGTCATAAGGAGATCATTAGGAGGGAAGTTTAAATTGAGAAAATACTGTGTTCAAAACAACAAACAAGAAACTTCGACACACAAAAGACCAAAGAAAAAACGTCCGAAAGAGACAAAGTGCAACACATGCAATATTTTTCTTCTGCTTTTAAATTAACTCAAACTTAGCATAACCTCCTTTTGGTGATGTAGTGATGCAGACTGAGTCACTTTTCATGGTATGGAGGAGCAGAAAGCAATGACAGCAGCAAAGGCAGGCCTTGCAGTCTATCTGCTTAAAATTCACACCCTTTCACCTTGCGTGTGTGTGGAAGAAGTAAGTGGAACAGAAAATCACTTCCACCTGGACCACTGCTTCTCTTTATCTGTTAAAGGCACATATATCACTCCCATCAGAGGCTTCATTTTGACACTGCCATCTTCTAGTTTGTCATACTGTTCGAGCATCTGGTTTCCCCCTGCAGGACCAACTGGTAATATCAATCTTCCACCAGGTTTTAACTGATCTATAAGCTAGAACACAACACAGAAATTATAATGTAACCGGCCACTTCAGACAAACTGGATCAAAAATTTCTTACATTAGATTAACAGCTTTTCCAAAATTTATCTATCTACTATTATGCAGCAGATAACTACTTCAATTAGGAAAAATTAAAAGGCGCACTGAAAATGAGAGTATCGTGACATGGTACAACAGCTGGTATAACAGAAGCATTTCACAATCATTTCATGTAATTCCTAAAGGTGGTAAAATAGTAACTGGATTAACTGGGTTGGTGGCAGTTTTAGTTTCTACATAAGACGGGGGAGATATATAAATCACAAGTTATTTTTATTGTAGATTCAGTATTTTTAAATCACCAGTTTTAACTGCTTGATATTTATTGTGTGTCAGTACAGGCCCATTGCCTAACTGTTTGGGGGTAACTGGTCTCTCCCCTTCAGCTCTCAAAATAAGGTTTGAGATTCCTGATTTTTATCATATTCCTGGAATAATTATAGGTTGTCTACAACGCACTCACTAACTAACAGCTCATCTTTCATTCTGTGATCAGAACAGCATTTTATCAAACTAGTCTAAAATGTTTGAAAATGAGTAAGATAAGTAAGATAAGTATGGGAGAAGAATGATTGGACTTTTTTTCTCTCATAATTACGGGAGGAGGCTAATCACAGTGTTCTCAAGGAAAATTCAGTACTTCCCAGACACCATAAAAAAGAAAACTTAATCTCTGTTACTAACAGAAGTTGCAATTCACTAATCAGCTTTAAATTACCATTTTAATTGCCATCTGTCAACATTTGGCTGGGAACAATTCAAAACCAAAAAAAACCCCAAACCAAACCCACCCAACCGAAAAACAGCCACCAATGTCTGGAAATATCTAACCTGTCTACAGCACCTCAAACCATCAGTCCTTCACTATCCCCATTAAAGTTTAGATTAAAAGCATTTAAATGGTGTCTAGCATATCAAAATTATGCTATATAGTCCCATACACCATGTGAAAGAAAGAAAAAAGGTCTTATCTGCAAGAGTGGACTCATGTCACATGACACTCTGAAGACCCTAGTTACTCTTCAGCTTCTCTAGTAAGAGACCTGCCCTGTATCCACTCTGAAAGCTACAAAGGAACACAGGGCATCGTTTGTACTTCCAGCTGAGCATGTTACTTTTCCAACAGGCTCAGTGCCTTGGAACCTGAGAAATAGATACCTCTATTTCGTAATTCAATGTTTGAGAAAACCTAAAATAATTTATTAAATTAAATCCTTGAGTTTGTTGTTGTATAGAGGGCTGTAAACAAGTAAATTTAAAATATGTTTGTTTAGAGGAGAGTTATTAGAACATACAGATTTTGCAAAATAACCATAAGTCCAATTATAAGAGAACCAAAAATAAAAACCCCACACCGTACAGTAATGCCACCCCCAGCCCACTAATACTCCCAGCAGTACAAGTCTACCAAGTGTTTTACATATATACACACATATGTAAAATGTTCTTTACAGTAACACACATAAAACAAAGGCTTACTGCTTGAGGCACAACTGGTGCTGCAGCTCCTACATGAATCGCGTCATAGGGAGCTTCTTCTGCATATCCCATTCTTCCATCTCCCACTGCAAGAAAACACTTGTGTTTTAAACATTTCCCAAAGGAATGGATAAAACAGCTGATCTGCCATGTCTACAGGTGGATAAAAGGCAAGGCTCAGTTTTCAACAGCAACTCTGCTGAGCAGTAATAACATTTTCAAACTGACTTCATCTCGCTAACTCAGTTGTAAAAGAGATACAACAAAGCACCTCATACAGACATACACAAACACTTACAAAAGATACAAAGTACTACTGCAGCTCCTGAAATGGAAAGCATGGATTTATAATGAGAGTCCTTGGAGACTCCTGAACCATCCAGAAAAGATACTGAGGTGTTTATGAGCCCTACCATTCCAATGCAGGTGACTTCCCCTTGTTTACCCTCTTGGAACACACACTTAGCTTTGCCTTGCCTCCACACACACCATTCCCAAATACAATTGAAATCATAAGTCTCAAGCCCTAAATCACAGAAGTACATATCAGAAGGCTCCAAAGGTGAGGAAAAAACAAAGCAAGTATTCACACAGACCACACACCTCTAACTGCCCTACCAGTGGGAATGAGAGCCCACACCGACATTCATACACTGATGCCGTACTACATTCATCCCCACGCATCCCCCTTTGCCAGCAGACGGGTCTCTCTATCTCTCCTGCGGACTATTGCTGGACTAACACTGATAGCCAGGTGAGACCGGTGGCTGACACTCCGGGTGGCTGCTTGGAGGATGTTATGAGTCATTAACGTACTCAGAGGGCTACCGATGCAGCTTCAGCAGAGAACCCAATTACCAATGGCTCATACCACTCCAGTTCTTTGGGGTAAAAGGAGAACACGTTGGGCATTTTTAAGCCACTGATATGTGGCAAACTAAACTAGACCACGAATTAAGTTTTGAAAGAAGATGATGTGGTATCCACAGTATTTACAGGGCACCAATGGGAAATTCAGAGCATGTTAGGCAAGCTCTAGATCTCTAAAGTTACTTAGGAACAGAAGCGGTAAGTGAGGCTAAACCATCCGTGAGTGCAGAAGTCCCAGAAATGTATCAAGAAAAAGCAAGGAGGCTTAATGAACATAATCCTCTGCAAGTGGTTGGTTGTGGTTTCCAGGGGTCTTCAGGCAGAGCTTTGACTCCCATGCAATATTATCATCACAGGTTAATCAAAAGGCTGAATGAGTCAAAAGAAGTTCTAAGCCCCTGCCAGCAGCCAAAAATTTGTCAACTTTCGCCTTCCAACAAATCACAAGGTAAGAAGAATACATGGTGGCCACAGTAGGTTTAATTCTGACCTCAGAGGACACCTGGGCTGTCACAACACTCTTAAGAACCCAGAAGTGCACAGAGGATGTGAGCAGCTCCCTGAAATGATTAAAATTGGGGAGTTTGTCATCTTTCAAAATAGGTTCTGAAACAAGACCCTGCAAGTGCCTTCTACAGAGCATGTTTCCCCAGTAGCTGAAATGCCCCTTAAAGCTCAGTGGCTTATTTTTTCACATCATCAATTCTGACCAGCACAAGCTCCAACCTAGGGCCACTGGCAGAGGCTGCAAAGCAACAGCTTCCAATGCTTCAAGAGAAGCCATGCCTATGGATCCCAAATTCCACTAAGCTTTTATAACTGTTGCCAGGAATGAAGATGAAAGTTCCAGTATTTCTAGATCTCTCTCTGACTCTGCCAAAGTGGATTCTATCAGGACAAGGGCTTGAATGTGATCAAGCATAAAATTTGTAATTGCTTAGTAGCACTGCACACCTCCTCTAAGGAGGCAGTAACACACTGTTACTGTGTCAAGCCACTGTTCCATCACAGAAGGCAGTGGAGAAAGGTTTCTTCAGCTTAAACCTAGATGCTGCTTTCACTGATGTTAGTGACACAGGGAGACAAGCCCTCATTCCCTAAGGTGCAGCAGTAGGCATTAGATGCAGCAACTGCCAGTCCTGCTGGGGGGGAACACAACAACACCAACCAAAAAAAAAAAAAAAAAAAAAAAAAGAGATTGCCAAGTGTAAGAAACAGCTGGGAAAAAAACAGCTAAGTTCCCTTCTGAAGAACATAAGTATTCTTAAGTGCCCCTTATGCACTGTCCAAAGAAATCAAGATGTGCAGAAGTCACATTCAAACACTTCACTGACAGTGTAAAAAGGACTTAAAACATCTAAACCATTTTGCTTGGATCAATAATCCAAACCAAAGCTGTCATCTTCAGACTCAGCACACAAACATCCCCCTGCCCCTCCATAATAAAAAAAACCCATGCTACTTGATATGCATCAAGCACAAGATGCCTCTTCCCTTGTAAGATCTATATAAATTCTCCTGTCAGGTATATATCTACATACAATGGGAACATGCTTTTAGGTATCCAGAAGATTAAAAAAAGCTGATATTCATATATTAAATATGATAAAAATTATTACATTATTCAATGTCCAAGGAGAAACAGCTGACGAAATTTTAGGCCTGTGCTTACATCCCAAGTAAGGTCACCCATCCTTACTGAGATCTCCAGTTACATTCAGCCTGTACAAGAAGTAATTATGGTGGTGGGTACAAGGTGGCGATGAGGGGAAATAGCATCAGGATTTTCTGATGTGAAAGAGTTTTGTAGCTTCTTTTTGAACTGCTGATCATGGTACTCAAGCCTTCAGTGTCCCTATGCAGACCCGCTTCACATGGAGTTGTGGCAAGAGCACAGAAACAGAAGAAAACTACTTCACAGTGGTTAGTTAGTGGTTACCCTCACCCCTCTGCCTATGTCTGCATCAGCAAATAGTGCAATACAATAGATCTGTACAGCAAAACAGTTTTTGCTGAGAACCTGATGTTCATGAAACGTGTGGATTTCAGAATGATCTCTCTGGTCTAGTTCTACTCTTATTACCTTAATATACATTAACATCAAACATATTTGGTTGCTTCTTAGAGCACATAATTCAACTAGTCTCATTGAAAAGGTATCAAATTTGTTCTCTCCAGGAGTACTCTTGTACAAGCCAAAGTGTGGAACCAGTTGAGAGATTCACCTGATTTTAAGAAAAAAAAACCTCAAACCACACCAAACACTCCCCCCTCCAAAAACAACCCCAAACCACACAAGCTAATACAGACATCATAGCCTAAGAACACCTATTTCCGAATTCTCAGTGCAGTTCTGTTACTGAGACCCCCCAAGATAACACTGGTGCTTCTGAAATGCAGTTACAGCATGTCTGAGGTGTGACAAAGCAACGGACAATGTTTGAAGCTTACTTGTCAGAAGTCAGCAACTGACTTACCCAGTCTTAATTCACACGGCTCCCTCCCTCACCAACCAACCTGGGTTTTCAGTGCTTTGTATGTTTGGATAGTTAGAGGGGTGGGTGTGTTTGTTTTAAAAAACAGCACTGTCTGGATTCTAGCTCCACTTCAAAGAAGTCCCAGGATTTCAACACAGTTGAAACATCCTTCTCCACCCAATTCACAGAAGTGCCACTTGTACATCTGGAGTTTTGTTTGTTTGTTTTTTTTTTGTTCAAACTACATCACAACAGATATATTCAGAATTCTCTTAGTCACGTGGCTACACAGTCAAACATAATACAGATGATGCTGTTTACTTAGAATTCTAGGCTCCCAAAAGCACCAGAGTTTGTTTCGGGTAAAACCAGAAGCATGAGTCCAAATTACTCTTGTACACAACAATGGGAATTAGCCTCCCATTCCCCCTCTTCAGCCCCAACAACCTCAGCAAACTTTCTTAGAAAAGGAGTTATAAGATGTAAGTGTTCTCAGTGAGGAACACGAGACTTTATACATGTGTATAAGTACTTGTGTTGATTGGCTTATTTAACAAAATAAATACAAAGTCCCTCATTTAAGAAAAAAAAGACCAAGAATCAAAAGAACCAAACATCTCTAATAGTCATTTTTCCAAGTGCTTTTGTAAGAAGCCTTGAAATAACCCAGACCTTCAACTTCTTTTTAAATTTAAACAGAATAATGAATGGAATGCTTTCTGTCTGACAGCTTTATAACTTTAAAAAAAAAAAAGTAAAGGAAAAGTAGATTTTTCCTTTTAGTCAAATAGGTATAATCTAAAGCAATTCATTGACCTTGTATAATTTTAGCATTATTTCCCCTCAGTAACTCTGATTGAAACAAGTAGTTTGGTGTCAATTAATCTCTTCTGTAACATACAAATACTGTTAATTCTAAAGACAAGTGAAAAACATCAGTGATGCATACTACCAATCTAGCACTTTTCCCACTTGCATCTGCACACAGCTTTCTCAGTTACTGTTTCAGGTGTTAAAACTCTCAAATTTAAATGACAGTACATTCAATCAAGAAAGGTTATGCATTCAAACCCAATTTTAAATAGCAAATTTAACACAACATACCTCCAAGCATGTAAAGTACTTTCATCAGAAAACACTGCCCTCTTAAGTTTCTCTAATAGAATGATTGCATATTCTTTAAGATTACCAGAAGTCATATTCTGAAAACAGCATGAAGATGATATTTTTCAAAGGCATAAAGACAACTTGGATTTTAAAATTTTTATTTGGATCTTCCTTATTTGGTTTAACGTCTTAAAGTAGATTTTTTTTAACCACATCCAATTCCAGTCAGTTTCAACCAGCTGCTAGAAACAATACCAGTTTAATTAACAAGTATATCAGTCTGATGCTCACCAATCAGTTTCACTCTTCCTGAAGACAGCAATGTGGGATCATCCTTTTTAACATTATTTATTGAGTCATCTACTAATTCTTTGATGTGATCAATTCCTACAACTTGTCCTTTGGGGCCAACCTGGAATAAAAATATGCAGTTGAATAATTTCTGCTAGTTGTGATTTATTTATAGAATGAGTTTTTCTATCTCTGAGCCCATTTCTCTAAAATTAAAAACAAAAAACCAAAATAAACCAAACCAATAACAGTAATGAACACAAAAGATCTGTGTATTCTGTGGGGAAAGAAGTCCTACTAACCCACACTTTTCCAATACAGGTACAGGTATTTCTTCTAGAATTGTGGCTTTATTTACGAAATATAATTTCGACTTTGGAGAGAGAAGAATCCACATCTCAAAATCTGACCATTTTTAATAGGATGAAGTCCAAAGAACACAATGTCATGTATTGCAGTCCACATTGCCATATGTGTCTTTGGACACGTTTGAATGCATTAGTGATTTAATGTTACAGAACATTTTAGTAATTTAATTTAGTGATTTAATGTTAAATAATATTTAATGTCTGTAAGACCTGGAAAAATCATAACTGATTTTCAATACAATGGGGATTTTTTTCTGTTTTGTTATGGACAAGTCCTACGGTAAAAACATCCAAAAAGCAGTGTTTTCTCTTCAAGTGGAAAGCCACCAGTGAAGTCTTTCAGAGCAAGACACCTGGCAAGATTTCCCTATGACAACTGCAGGCTGCCATTCAGAGGAATGCCTGGCAGTAAGTTGGAGCAGAAGCTGGAAAAGATGCTGGTAACATCATAGAAATTAAGATTTAGCAAAAAGGTCATAGCACAAAATAGCCTGGTATAAAGACAACCTCCTGTTGGTGGTCACAGTTTGTTATGCTACTTCAGAGTCCTCATCAATTACCTCTTTTATTACCCTGGAACTTCCAAGTGTATGAATGAAAACTAAAGTTAATTTCATTTACCAGCAACCTTTTAAAGAGAATGAACTTAGGTTGTCATGCTGTGCAGATAACATTACCACAGCAGTTTAACTTGCAAACCCAAACAAAAATCTTGAGGATGCTTTACTAGTCTCAGTAAACATAAAGCTTTCCTTGAAGTACCACAAATGAGAGGAGTAAAGCTGTCATGACATCAATGTGCACTCAGGTACTTGTGCCACAAGGCTGAACTATTCATTCTAGGTCTCAAGTAGATGGACAGAGAAGCAACATCCACATGAGCACTTCCCCAGTTGAATTTTGATAGCAGTTTATTCCCTATAACACACTTCTTCCAAACAGTAGCAGAAGCTTGAAAGAGCTCTACAGAGAAAGAACAATGCATCTGCCTTAGCTACATTCATTCAAGTGGATGAAGCAAGATCTGTATTGCACAGTAATAACTCTATCAAACAGAACAAAAGCATTTGTCTAATGTTTCACAAAATATCTGTAAGGCATTCTACTGCTAACAACCAAGGCAGATTCAAAATAGGAACATGATGGTCATATGGCAATAAAAAGATTGTGTGATTAACTTCAGCAAAATTGGAAAGGGATTTTCTCTTTCAGCGGTAATTTTAACTCCTCTGGAGATGTTTTCAGCTATTTTCATATAGCTATTTTAGAAGAAAAAAGTGCACAGCCACATTTTATTACATCTCATCTAAAATGGCTATTCCTCTACAAATTCATAACTCTCCAGTGGGAAGTGCACATAACTGACATAAGTTTTAACACAGGTAGGATTGAAGCTCCCATGCATGTTAATTATTGACTGCAAAGTTGACCAAAAATAAGAGGTAGCAAGTCAAACAAATGACACTTACAATTTCCTCTAAACAGCAGCTTGGTTAATTTATTTCAATTACTTTTTAATATATACATATATATTGCAGCTAACACTTAAAAAAACTTAAATACTGTCACTAATGCATTGCCTAGTCCTAAACACTCTTATCTAATTCATAATATAGGAAAGCAGAAATAATTGCAGACTCAACAGATCCATACTTGAAAAAAGAAAACTAAATAGCTGTATAAGAATTTGTCATACATATCACTGTATTCCAAACTAAGTTCTCCAAAAGACAGGAAAAGAAGTAAAACTAGCTGGCAGCTTAAGGCATCTGCTAATTATAAAACAATGATAAAGACCTGGAATGGAGCAAGAGGAACTGATTATATTCCATTAAATAAATTTGTCTAACAGCGCTGTGGTTACAGACATCATAAACCATTTTTTTTTTCATTTATTTTTTTTCCTGATGTAAGATAGGGTGGAACAACAGAGAATTCCTTACATACAGGTTGAATAATCCAAAGATGAAACTTGAAAAAGATGTAAAAAGAATGTAAGTTAATAACTAACTTAAAAAAAGACTAAATGGATACTTACACTGATGCTCATGCAATACAGTAACAAGAAAAATATTAAATTCAAGGACAATTTACATACATAAAATATATTTTCATATGGAAATAAGATTATTTTAGGTCTCACTAAGCTCTCATCATAGAAGGAAGACATGACAATTGATCATGATGAGAACATTCATAGCCACAAAGATGATACAAAAACTGGGCTGAACATCTCCTTCCTCCAAGCTATAAAACAACTAAAATATAATCAAGGAAAAAAAACCAAACAAAACTTCCCCTCTAAGCAGTTAAGCAGGTTTTTTTCACCACCACATGATTTACTAGACCCTTTAACTCAAACATCTAGTATCAGCTAGGTTAAGAAATGGATACTAATGAAACTCAGGAAACTAAACTATTCTCTGTAAAACCTACATTGGTCCACTGTAAAAAAATGGGGGAGGGGGTGTCCCCCCATTTAATTCAGTTGTGATACAGTTTGAACAGTTCTGATGGTCAAGCGATTAAACCAAGTTATCTCACCATTCGTGAGAAGCATGCTGTAAGGATTCCACTTCCAGATCCTACATCAAGTGCTTTGGCTCCTTCATGTAACTGATCAGACAGAAGTTCGAGAGCATATGCATGCTAAGACAACAGAGAAAGAAAATTTCAAAATATTTTAAATGACTATTTTACCTATGTTTCTCAGTGATCTTGGGCAGGGCACTGAAGAGTTGTTAAAGAAATTTCAGAATTATTTTCTATTACAAAAAAGAAAAAACGGAGGGGAGTTAACTACATGATATAATCATTGCTATTTCATCTATATCAACAAATTTTGTGCATGTGTATTTCCTCTTTTTTGTGTATATAAACTCATCTGACTATTCAAGCTTCCAGCACACACTCCATTTAGATACGATTATTGGGAGAGACAACATAAATCAATTTAATTCCATTCAGGTCTGGTGGTTCTTACTGTTCCAGCAGCACATGGCACATAATGAATTTAACTTATCACGATACCATATACACTGCAACATGCTGGGACAGAGTCTAGTTAGGAAGATGGCAGCTTTGGAGCATCAAGGAAAAGAGCTATTTAAAGCACCTCGGGTTACCCACACACTTGCTGAATCAAAGAGTAGGAAGAGGAGACTGTAACGAAGGCAGATAGACAGGCTCACAAGGGAAATGTGGTAGCTTACAGACACACTTCATGAGAGGTTTTTTTGCTTTCCCACATGGTGGATCAGTACACAAACTAAAAATTAGGTGACACACTAAAAAATAATTAGGATTATTAAAAAGATTGTTATTAAAAACATTTAATATTTCAGAGATAGCCATTACCACAGGATAATTCAAGGATAATGAATTGGGCGAGTTAAAGTTTTGAAAACATATTAATACTTATTTTCTCACTTAGCCACAGTTGTTTGGGTTTTTTCCTCCGTCTTTGCTTTAATAAATACCTTAGTGTTTCTGTATGAAATTCCTGATTTTTTTATATCGCTAGCTAGGTAAATTCTAATTCAACTACGTTGGTTTTAGTCAAAAGGAACAGACTTACTAAGTTTTGACACTTTCCAAACACTGGAAGGACAAAACATATACTTCTATGCACCCTTCATCTCAAACACAGAAAAATCATGTCTGTGCTAGGTTTATGTCATGGATGCCCTGGATTTAAGACACTTTGCAAAAAAATTTCATCTCAGTAAAATTTCTTTTTTTTTTTCCTATCCAAAGAGTTAAAGGCATTACAGCAACACCATACCACAAAAATCACTGTTATCCACTCCCGAATTCTTGTACTTCCATAAAATTACAGAGTCAGAGTAATTTAGGTTGGAAAGTATCTCTAGAAACCCTGTGGTCAAACCCTCTTTCAACCCAGGGGCAAATTTACAGTGGGCTGCTTAGAGCCCTGTTCAGTCAGGTTCTTTGTATATCAAAGGACAGAACTTCTACAATCTGCAAAACCTGTTCCAGTACTTAGCTACACTCAATGTGTTTTGGGTTTTGGTTTTGTTGGATGGTTTGGGTTTTTTACACCCTAGAAACTAATCAGTATTTCCACTACTGGTTTGTTTGGGGGCTTTTTTGTCCAGTAATCCACATCTTATCACAGTGCACCTCCAAGACTTGTCTAGTTCAGTCATCTCTGTGCCCTCCTACCAGGCAGTTCACAACAGCAACACTGCAATAAAATCATCATTAAATTTGCTACAATAAATATTTCAGATACATTTGGATGTTTATAAAATCACCTATAGCAATCACATAATTTTAAATCTTACCATATGTGGAGCACTGATTGTTGCTTGGAAACCTGTAAAACAAGAGAATGGAAGAATGTGTTGATGGTTGTTCAGGTGGCAACATTACTATATTATCTTGTCTTTAAAATGCAACACCTTTGTTGCTCTCATTCAGGGCACTACACACACACACTAATCGTTACACAGGTAGTCTACTTCAGAACTGAGCTAAGGTACCTCATCTGAAAGCTATGTCATGTAAACTCTGGACAGGAAAAAAAAAAAACAATCCTGAATCTCATATAAAATCTCCATTTTCTCACTATACTGCCCTAGCTGGATCAAGTATGCTGAATTCAGAAGAGTAATGTCTCCCAGAATAACTTAATGCCTTTTTCACTCAGTCCCCAAGTAAAAACCTGGATTTCTTAGTTTGAGTTTGATGTGGTGGGGACCATAGAACTTTTGGAAACAATAATCTATTTCACAAAAAACACACACCTATGAGAAGACCAGGAGGAACGCGCACCTATATTTGTTTCTACGGAAATACTCAAGCTTTTGACTATATATCTTAAAAGACTTTTGAATCTTCCTTTATAACTAATAACAATCCTTATACAATTCATAGTTCTCACCACTCACTATTAATGGTATGGGAGGAATCGAGTAAAAAATAAATTAGTAGGTTTGCATAATTAATTCTCCTGTCTTGAAAAGATAAAACTGGGATCTGGATGTGAAACATCTGTCCCTAATAAGTTTTCTATCAGTAGGTCTTCACATGCAAAGCCTGTTTTCATTTTAAAAAATAAAATTCTCATGTAAATGTTTAAGAAACTCCACATTGACCTCAACTGAAGCACTTCTACGAAGAGACACTGTTCCTGATGTAAACTGGATACAAACAATTTTGAAATATTTAAACATCTGCTGCAGCACCATAAACTGCTGTGGTTTAAAAATTAAATACATATTTTCAGATATCTTTTAAACTTTTTCATAAACAACCTGGACACAGGACTAGAGCATTTCTTAAGTAAATTTTGAGATGACACCAAATTGGAAGGAGCTATTGACTCTGTTGAGGGTAGAGAAGTCTTGCAGAGAGACCTAGACAGGTTAGAGAGCTGATAAATCATCAATCACATGACATTAAATAAGGGCAAGTGCTGTATTCTGGGCCTGGGAAGCAGTAACCATGGCTGCACATACAGACTGGGGGATAAGACCCTGGAGGTGCCAAGCTGAGGGAGATTTGGGGGTCTTGGTCGACAGCAAGTTAGACATGAGCCAGCACTGTGCCCAGGCAGCCAGGAGAGCCAGCTGTATCCTGGGGTGCACCAAGCATGGCATTGCCAGCTGGTCCAGGGAGGGGATTGTCCTGCTCTACACTGCACTGGTGCAGCCTCACCTGGAGTACCGGGTGCAGGTTTGGGTGCCACGGTACAAGAGGGACACAAAACCATTGGAGAGTGTCCAGAGGAGGGCAATGAGGATGGTGAAGGGTCTGGAGGGGAGGCTGAAGTCCCTTGGTTTGTTCAGCCTGGAGAAGAGGAGGCTGAGAGGAGACCTCACTGTGGTCTATGGCTTCCTGACAAGGGGGAACAAAGGGGCAGGTGCTGATCTCCACTCTTTGGTGACCACTGACTGCACTCAGTCCCATGCTCTGACTTGGCTGGCCCTGTGTGGAGCCAGGAGTTGAACTTAATGTCCCTTCCCAAATCAGGAGATTCTACGATTCCATGATTTAATGGTTAATATTGACCAAAGAACACTAGAATGTCTGTCTACTTGATGACAGAATCACGGAATTATAGGGGTTATTGATACTTAGTTAAAAGGCATTGAAGAAACCGATAAAGAACTAAATCTTCAAATACAAAAAATTGTGTTTGCATTCTAAATATATATATATGAAAAAAGTAGTCAGTTATATAAATTAAATTCATTTTTCCAAGATATTCTTACCTATAGACTGTGGAGAATCCATGTAAGGGTTGTACTTTGCATAGTGGCAACGATCAGTAGCCAGCATTACTTCAAATACCTTGTCTGATTTGATTATTCCATTTTCTGTAAATAAACAAATAAAATTACAGAATCACAGAATCACACAGGAATTGTTTCATTGAAGGCACTGTTTCTCTTTTGCAACTCAAGGGCATGTAAAATACACAAGTATATTTCTAATATTGTGAGAAATCATCCTACCTTGCCCTCTCTAGCACTCTTGATGCTTATCATACTGGAATTTAAGATGAAGTTCATAGATCAGACAATGTTTAAGTTACTGAACTTTGACCAAGACTTTCCCAACAGTTACAGATATTTTTCTGAAACAGAGACCATTTGCAAAGATCCTTTCCCTACAAAAATTCAACTTTTTTTTTTCCTTCTTTTGTCTGAACTGCAATGGGGAAACACTGCCAAATTACAAAGGAAAAGAACAATTCTTTTATAAGATACGATAAACCCCTGAAAAAGTATAAACTCCGCTCACACACTACACAATACACATATCCTGTGCTTTGACTTCACTTAGAACTGTATACTACAGTTCAAATTAAAGAAAACTCATTTGAATGCAAATTTTCTTTTCATCTGAGACAGCAGGAACTTGCAACGGTTCAAAAGTTACTGAGCAAAATTGTACCCCAAAATAAAAATAAACAGAGAAATCGAGCCACTGGCACCGATCATGCAAGATAACAAAGGAAAAAAAAAAACCCAAACCTGTTTTCCCCTGACCACTTGGAATTAGTTGCATATCAGTTCTGTGAACAAAGCTGTGCTGTTTCTGGCTGGAATAGTTAATTTTCTTAGCTAGTGGAGCTATTTATTTTATTTGTGCTGGAAACAGCATTGCTAATGCAGAGTAATTTTTGTTACCGCTCAGCCACGGTCTGTTCTGCTTCTCACCCCACCAGTGAGGAGCCTGGGGGTGTGCAAGAGGTGGGGAGGAGACACAGCCAGGACAGATGACCCCAACTGACCAGAGGGGTATCCCATACCGTATGATGTCATGCTCAGCACAAGGTTGGGGGAAGGAGGAGGAAGAGGGGTACATTTGCAGCAATGGCATTTGTCCTCCCAAGTCACTGTTACACATGATGAAGCCCAGCATTCCTGGGGATGGCTGAACACCTGCCTGCCCATGGGCAGTGTGGAATGAATCCCTTGTCTTGCTTGGTTTGTGTGCACAGCTTTTGCTTTACCTGTTAAACTGCCTTTCTCTCAACCCACGAGTTTTCTCAGTTTTAGTCTTCTGATTCTCTGCCCCATCGCACCAGGGGAGAGTGAGCAAGTGGCAATGTGGAATTTAGTTGCCATCTGGGGTTAAAGCACAACAAAAGCATAGAAACAATTAAAAAAAAAACCAAAACCAAAACCCCCAAAACCTCAACCTGTTAGATTCTTATTAGGTATCACCAAGAAAATAGTATCTCTAAAATAAAAGCATTTAAAAAAAAAAAAAAAAAAAAAAAAGAAAAACCAAAAGGGAGAAAGAAAGGAGGG